>JAXCHB010000339.1:600000-888342 GCA_036926305.1 Uropetala carovei
TGCCCTCTTTTCGGATGTCTGAATCAACCGTCAAGACACGCTTCCATTAATAGCACACCAGAGGATTCTCTTAAAAGTTTAAAAAGGCATCCTTTCTCTCAAACCTTTAGTGCGAGTGTATCTGGCATTCTAAGTCATGAAAGTCCGTTCTTCCGCTATGAAGAAGATATATATGTCTCTCTCTCTCTTCTTTCTCTCCTTCTCCTCCATCTTTCTTCCCCCTCTATCTTCTTTCTCTCTCTCACCTTTCCCTCTCTCTCTTATTTCTCTCCACTTCCCTCTGTTCCATTTTTCTACGGCTGCGGAGAAATGCGGAGCAAGTAGTTTTTCACCCCTATCGCCCACTCTTCCTCCTTACTCTCTAAGATTTCCCTTTCGTTTCTTCTATCGTTCTACTTCCTCGGCCGTCGTTTTTCATTGTATCAATCTTCTTCTCGCCCATTTCTTTCCTGGTATAACTCCCGCTTCTGTCACAATTCTCTCTCTCTTTTATATCTCCCGGTCCTCTTTCCCCTTCTCCTCTCAATAATGTCGTTTGTCTGTCTGTCTGTCCTCTTCTTATTATCCCTCTATGTGTCTCTTTCCCCCTTTTCTTGGTAGTAGTGGTAATCAGGTTTTTAGGCGCGTCAACAGCTAAGGTTATTTTGCACCGTCAAATTCTGTTAGAGAAAATCAACATACATCACAACATCCATGCCCGAAGCGGGATTCGAACCCGCGACCTTTGGGTTAAGAAGGCAGGCGCACTGCCTGCTATTAGTCTTAACCCGGCCGGCAACCCCTTTCTCTTTTCGCCCCATATTTTTTCTGCACTTCTTTTTTCCCGACTCGACTTCTACGTTGTACATCACGTTTCCCTTCTCATTTCGCCTGTCTTTTTTTCCTATTTCTCACCTCTTCCAGTCGATATTTTCCCTAGTTTTCACACTCGTATTTTCTACTGATTTTTAAAAAACTTTTTTCATCGTTCTTTCTTTGCCGCCCTTTGTCTTCTCATTTTTTACTTTCTCCATACGTAGTAGGAGAAAGTAAAGTTCATGAAAAAAATCGACTTCGAGTTTTCAACGGAAATACATGTTTTGAGGTCCCTAGAACACGTTTAGACTATTTTCGGAATGATGTCTGTGTGTGTGTGTATGTTATTGTGGGCGCTCTAACTCAAAAAGTACGTGCCATATCGTTACCAAACTTCATATATAACACTTTTGCATGAGCACAAAGAACTGATTAGTTTTTGGACAATAACTGTTAACCGGAAGTCGAGGTTTATTCGAAACCCGATTCGGTTTTTGCGATATTTCTTCGTTAGAACATCATTATTGTATATACAATTCTATACAAAAGTTATAGAGAATGCAAATTTCCTACAGTTTTTATTTGAAACAATTTTCTATTGTAGTTATCGCTTAGGAGTTATTTATAAATAACCGGTTTTTCGGTTTCCGTTAAATATCTCCTTAAAAACATCGTTATTGGTAATCTTCGTAAGGACCAAAGTTGTAGAGAATAATATTTCTTCCAAGTTTTGTTTGAAACTAATTTTCGTAGAACCATCCATTTCGGATATATTTCGCTTTATCTTAATACCAGTAAACAGCGCCAACACCATGTAGCGGAGAATTCTGTAAACATTCAAAATATACGTAATTTACGGCAACAAGGACGATGGTATTCCTTTACGATACGAAATAATAATTTTGCCTTATAATGCTATTCATAATAATTTAAATATATGGAGAATATGGAGAAAGTAATGTGTTGGCCACATCAGATTTTTCTCTCTCTCTCTCTGTTCAATTCGTTTCTTGCTCCCACTTTTCCGTTTCATTCATCATTTTCTTCGTCTCTCTCTCTCTTTTCGACGGGCGGCACATCAATGTACAGGTTGGAGCTCACTTATTCCGTCTCCAGCTCCTTTTATCCTTCCCTGTCTCCACTGATTGCTCCTTTGGACCGCGACTGCAGGGGGGAGCGCCTTGAAAGTTTCTGTGCTTTCTTTCCCCCTCCACCTTTTGCTTCTCCTGCTCACCTCATCTCACTTAAACCCCAGCCATTCGCACCTACCCGACCTCTCAATTTTCGCGCTCTCTTGTCTCGTTCTCCTTCCTTTTCCACACCCTCCCCTCCCCCCTCTCACTCCGACTACCCTTTTATTCCTCATCACCTACCCCTCCCTCCTCCCTCCATCCCATTCCCGCCGCCTCGCTCTTTGTCCTTCTGTCACGCATCTTCCTTTCCAGGATTCCGTCTCTCTCTCTCCTGTGTGTGCCACCTTCCCTTCATTTCTCATTCCCTCTCTCTCTCTCTTTCTCTCCGACTTTCTCTCTCCCTCTATCTTCTCTTCCCCTAATTACATTGCAACTCTACTATCTCCATCCCTCGAGAATTCTTTACCCGCCAAAGTTATTCAAGGAGGGAATCCACTTCAACATACGACAACTTCTCCCTCTTCCTCCTCCTCTCTTTCCTCCATCCTCCCCTCTCACCCCACCTACTCTTTCTGCCGTTCTCCCACCACCTCCTGCGCATCCGTCTCACTCCGACCCTCCCTTCCTCATCTTCAAAGTTCCTTCTTCTACCACCTACTCGTACCCTCTCCTCTCCTATACTCCCTCCTCTTCCTTCTCCTCCTCCCTCCTCCTCTTGTCTTCCCTCCTCCTCATCCTCCTTCCTATTTCTACCTCATACTCCTTGCTCCCAACTCCTCACTCTTCCTTCTCTCTCTCATCCTCCCTCCTCCTCTCCTCATTCTCTTTCCTCCGCCCTCGTCCTTCTCTCTCCCCTCAATATATCCTCCCTCTTCCTTCTCTCTTCTCCTTCATCCTCTCCCCTAATCCCTCCTTTCTCCTCGTGCCTCATACTCCTTTTCCTTCCTTCTTGCTCCCATTTCTTTCTGTTCTCTCTTCTTTACTATTCCAGTCCATCCCTTTTACAACGTCTGGTCTTTTCCCTTTCCTTTCGACACCTTTTCGCCCCTTTTCTGCATCTGCTCCTTCGATGTCGTTCTGCTGTTCCCGAGAACTTATTTTATCCCGAGTGCAAGTAAAGTATGGATGTACGTATTCCCATTTCGGTAGCTCATTCTCTTCGCGGGAGTGCCGCCTCAAGGCACCATTGAAGGCGTTTTTATTTCGTTTGCTCTTGCCCGATGAATTAAAGCGAGACCATGAGGCTCTTGTTTTGCTTCCTCTTCTTGTATGAAGAGGGCGCCGCCGTCCGAAATGTTCTTCGTAACGCGTTAAAGGGGAGGGGGTGTTTTGTTTTAAGTTGAATAAAATTTGTTCGATCTTTTGGTGAAAACTCCTGCGTAGAGTAGAATTATAAGATAATAATATATGTACATTACGTACGTCGAATAAGATCTTTAATTTCATAATAGTTACTTCGACGTCGAAGTTTATCGAAAAATTAATGCAAAACGAGATGGCCAATATATATATTATCGTTTATTATAGTTTTTTTTAAGTTTTACCGAGCAATCGTATAATTTTTGCTAATATGCTAGCAGCATATAATGTGCATAATTTGGCGAAATTTAAGTAAAAACTAAATTGAAATTTAATGTATTATTATATATTTTATCGTTTTCTAAGTGATTTGATGATCGTACATACCAGTAATTCAAGCACAATTTTTCCTTTTAAATTTCTAAACGTTCCACTGCCTAACATCCGGAAGACACATATTTTATTCATTGACTTCGGTTGTCGCCATTGCAATATTTCACCGATTTGAATAAAAACCAGCTTCGCGCGTTTTAACCTTTGGTGAAGGAATGTTTCAAAGTTGAATGAAGTGCAAGATAAAAATTATATTTATTAATGAGGGGGAGATATTTTATTGCATTATCATCACTAAAATACAGAGAGATATTTTATTTCGATTTCTGTGATGCATATGAAATATAACTCGCCATCACGTTCCTCTACCTGGAATACTCCAATCCAGGTAATTTGATTTTAGTTGCTTTTTGCTATGAAAATGGCTCATAACATCATTGTGGGCAGCTTAAGGAGCATTTGTTTTCATACTGAACCGGGAGAAAATGTTGGTTGTAAAAGTGGGTATTCGATTTTGATACACAAAACAATCATTATATAATTACTAATATTTATCCTTAATCCTGATTTTCGTTTTTTATAAATACAACTTTCAATTGATTGCCTGAATGGCTTCAGTGGCGAAAGAATTCCCCTTTTCTCAGGGGAGCAAATGAATCAGTGAGAGAGGTTAAAAATTATAAAAAAATCGGTACAACATACATTGTACAAACTTTCTCATATACTAATGCGTCGTTTAGTTATCTGTAGAAAATGAAAATCTTATGAGCCGGTTTTTAGAAAATCCAATTTTTGTTCAAGTTCCCAAGAATATACTAGCCTTATATTCATTCTTTGAGAAATACGAACCATGTAATATCGTTGAAGACGTAAACTCAAGTATCTGTACGAAATTTGATCAAAATTGTTAATGCCGTTTTTGCTAAAATCGAATAATTGTTAAAATTCGTAGAATAAACTTCCCTTAATTATTGATAAATGTCAACCATTTCTTCATAGCCTCTGCCCTGTATGATAAAATGCCTAAGTACGAGATTTAATTCATTTTTGCTCTACCGTTTAGGCTCTAGAGCCAATAACACAGGCAGACGGCATTGCGAAAACCACTTTTTCGGACTCAGCTACTCCTAAAACGTATATTTCCGTCAAAATCTCGGTCGAATTTTTTCGCGATTACAATACTTTCTCAATATACTTCATATATGAGAAAGTAAAATCCTTTGAAATATACCGCGCTTCGACGTCTATAGGTCCTTCCCCCGCCTCCTCCCTCGGATTCTATTTTTCTTTTTCATTTAGGGACGAGGACGCAAGACCTATGAATATAAATCACAAATGTTTGGAAAGAGGGGAGGAGAGTTTTTTTTTATGAATATGGCGGCCACAGACCAAAAGATCCAGCTTTATTCATGGCGACTCATCATCGCTTTACCTTTCGCTTTTAATAGATTTCTGCGTTTTTTTAATACGACGCTTTATAGAGCAGATCGTAATCGTTTCCGCGCGCAGTGAAGGTCTGTCGTTTTTGGCTCTATGAAGGTAGTGGCTGTGGGAAATCGGGAACGAGAGAAAAAGAGGAAGAGAGAAACCAAACTGGAAGGAGTGGCTACGTGGTAAAGCAGAAGCGGTTGTGGTTAAGTTTCATTCAAATATTGACTTATTTCTTTACGAAATACGTGAATGGTGAGCTGCTAATTTTCCCGATCAAAAAGTGAATCGCGTCACGAGTTTCGTGGATAATTAGTTGGCTTTCTATTGAATAGTTATAAGATTTGTGTAGCAACTTGACTGAACGCATGCGTGCGTACGTCCGTATGCCTTTGCGCGCGCGTGTGGTCAAGTCGGTCTCTAATTGGTATACCGGTCTAATAATAAGAGAAGAACACATAATTTATGAGAAATATATCCAATGATTACCTATGGTCTATTTTTAAATATAAAATCTTGTTTTAAAAAGTTTTTATATATGCTGATCCTCTATCATCGAAATGATGCATTTTATCCAGTAGTTTCTTTAGATTTATTCGTCAACGAGTCAATGTGCAACTAAACTCGCTATGATTCTTATTTAGAGATAAAAGCAAAATACCATGAAATCTTTAAAGTGATACATTAATTTGGTTTCAAGTATGAGGGAGGCACGAGAGAGTGTACGAAAAGTATTCGAAGGCTTGATTTTTATCTTTTAAAGCAGAATTATATATAGTTTATCATTGTTTTATCGTATAAACCGTCTATATTTTCGCTAAGAGCATTTCATCCCTCGATAATGCAGTCTGATACCATTTATAACTCGGAAAACAGGTATTATCACTGTATTACAATGTGTGTAATTTATTTGAAATTTCATTTGTTTTGAAAGTATAAAATGTGAATATGTACAGCTAAAAATCTTACTCATAATTCTCATAAACAAAAACGATACTTTATATTTTGTACCAAGAAGAACACCGATAAATTTTCTTTTTTCTGTATCGGTCTTGTCTAAGATGATTAATGATTTTTCAATGAAAAAAGACAAGTTTCAATTCGTCGAATTCCATGTTAGTCCCAAAGTCGAATTTTATGCATTGTTACATCATCCTATTCGTACCTATATAATTTAAAATTAAGTAATCACTTGCTGAAAGTTCAATTTCTCATCTCTTCATGTGTGTTTTGGAAGACATTTGACATGGAGTTTCGAAAGAGGAATTTTTTTCGTCGCTTTATATTTACATTCATCGCTCATGGCTTCCTCTTTCCTCGAGCTGGCGCATCGCATTCCCAGCTTGGCGTATCACCTAATTTAAAACCAATGGAAATATATTAATTCTACAACTTCACAAACGTCTTAAAAGGCAGAATCTCGCATATTAGATAATGTATCGATGGTGTGCAAATGATTTACTATTGATAAAGCAGTTTTTTTTAAATGTATAAATATCGTCGTGACACCTGGCGATACGTTTTCAAACGAAATAGTAGAAAGTTTCATTGAAGCAAATTTATAACGAAAAGCTAATTGGAACGGACGAAGGGCAAGCATACGAGAGAATTAGACGAAAAACATTATAAACTTCCATGACTGGACACAGCATTGGGAAAACCCCGTTGAAAACGATTTATCGTGTCTGGTAGTTTACGTATTCTCAGCAATATCGATCACGACAGGGCAAACAAATCCATTCCGTCCTGCTATCTCTCTTTTTCTCTCGAATATCCCCCACCCTTAGGCACATGCCTTCTCATTCCCCGTGGAATACAACTCTCTTCCCATCTCCCAAGGCTCTCCCACCGTGTACATCTGCTCCGGTCTCTATCCCCCGCTATCCCTACTTCCCATCTGCTCCCTCATTCTCTCTCTCTCTCTTTCTCTAACGCTATTTCCCAAATTTAACTCCTTACATACATCTACTTTCTTCTTCCTATATCTACTCGAGTTTATTTCATTACTCAAAAGTCTCACATCACCAAAGAAATGTATGTACGTATGTAGGATAAATGTGTTGAGTGTACATATTCACATACATAAGGGGTCGTAAAAATTTTCAATAAAAGGTCCACATGAACATTTTTGCGTGCGGGCCACATGCGGCTTTTAAAAAGACTGTTCGGACCGCGTTTACATTTCAAAGAGCTAGTTTTGAGGATGTTTTTGATCGTATAATGTGTCACGTTACGTCTACATTAAAAACAGCATACTTGAAAAATAACCTTTGCATTTCGTGACGCCTCCTGCTGGAAAGTGTGCGAATGTGCATTGAGAAATTGAGGAAGTAAGGCGGGTGAAATCACTGCGAGGGCCGGACTTTGCCCGCAGGCCGTAGTTATTTATATATATATATATATGTACACACACATCCGCATAAATCAATATGCATGAATATTAGTTTATATTTATAAATTTCGCCTTTTAAAAGTCATGATATCATCCTGTTTGTGTTAGTGCTTTAGTGCGGGTGGAGGCTGGAGAGTAACGGATGCATAAAAATGAGTGTGGCTACGCTCGGTGAGAGGATATTGGCAGGCACTAGGATGCGGAGATTTGTGGCGGTGGTCGGAAGCAGGCGTACGGGGTACGTAGATGAGAGAAAGGGCTGTTTTTACGGAGGGCGGATGAGGGAGAAGAAGGTGGCAGATTTGCGAGCGGAAGAGAGTATCCGCGAGGGTGGTACGACGCCTCCTGGGATGCAGGACGTGCCAGTGTGCGTGCGGCTTATGAAGCGCCGAAACAAAAGGGGTTGTCGGCATTAGGATCAGGAGACGGAAGTCCCGAAGATAAGGAAGAGAAAGGAGAGGATACACAGATAAGACTGCGGAGGAAGACGGAAACGATATTATTTTCTCCGCGAAACAAATGAGAAAGCGGAGGAAATAACAGCGAAGCGCGAAAGGTGGTAAATGGCGATTTTCGGAGCGGAAACGCGAACGGGAACGGGTGTCGAAGAAAGAAAGTCGGGGAAAAGCGGAGAAAAGAGCAGGTTCCAAGAAAAGATGAATGAATACGTAGGTGGGATACGCAGCGAAAGTGGAAGAGAATGATCGGGAATACGGTAGAAAGTGGAATGGAGGGAGGGATGGACGCGGCGGCATATGTGGTGCGGGTGAATGGGAGAGAAAAGGGTTGGAGAGAGGGGAGGAGGAGAGAAAGGAGAGGAAGGATAAAAGGGTTGGGAATGGAAGGTTGGGTCTCGGGAAGGGTAAAAAAAAGGGTGGGGTTTTTCGGGGCCGTGACGTCAGCAGCGTAGCAGCCGTCTGCGTGACGTGGGGGAAGGAGCGGAGGAGAAAAAGGGTGAGGCGCGGTGTGGGAGGAAAGGAGAGAGAAAGAGAGAGAGAGGGGTGAAGAGGGAGCGGGAAGTTAGCGGAACGGGAGAATGGATAGGTGGAGTCTGTGACGTGGTGTGAGTTTTTAGAAGGGCAGTTTATGGAAAAGGGGATTGAAGGGGAGAAAGGAGAGAGAGGGAGAGATGGAGACGGAAAAGGAGAGAGGGAAGGGTAGGGTAAGAGAGAGAGAGAGAGAAAAGAGGGGTATATCCGCTACACGTTGTGGTGTGGTCGGTTCTCCACTTTTTTCTTGCGGGATGTGGGAGTATCAGGTAGGGGAGGGGGGGAGAGACGAGTGGGTGTGGGGAGGGAGAAAGGAGATCACGTGATTCCCGGCGTCGGTTTGCGTCGCCTGTTCTGCGGGAAGGACGGGATTTCGGTAATGGGAGGGGTCGGAAATAATGGGAGTGAAAAATTAAGGTAGGTGGGTAGGTAAGGAGAAATATAGGGAGAGAGATAGATAGGGGGTTATAGGGAGGTGAGGAATGGGGAGAAAGGGAAGTTAGAGTGGTGAATAAATCGGAGGGGATAGTGCGTGTAGACTGGGAGAAAGGAGCGGCGTTAGAGAGAGTGGGGTGGGGAGAGAGAAGAGTTGGTTGTCTGAATGAACGCTCCAAATAGCATAAGAAGGGAATGACTTCGAAATGGGAGGCTGAGGAAGACTTCCAATGAAATAAGAGTGAGGCTCGCGGAAGAGTACGTGGATATAGCGATGTTGGTGCTCCCTTTATGAATGGACGAAGAGGCATTAAGAGAGGGAGAAAGAAAGAGTGAAGGTGTGCACCCGGATGGCGTGGAAAATTCCATTTTTACAGGCTGCGAGGACGTGCGTTTGGAAGTGAGGCAGGGCGACGATTCACTCGTTTCGCGGATGCCGTGTTCTTGTTCAGATTAACCGTTTGTTGGCGAAGTGGTCGAAAAAGGCTTGTTTCATATGAATGATATAAAAATTGAATTGACAAATTTACTCCGTCTGAAAGTGTGGTATTGATTATCGGTTTATATATTGGCTTGAATCATTTCCATCTGTGGATCCGTGGTTGTGACTGACATAGGCCTTCCCTTACTCAATTAATATATACGTTGATTAGTTCGGTTGTTCACTCGAGGCAACGGAACTATATATCAGTTATATGATCTGATCACGTAGAAGTCACTGAAAACAAAGTTATCGAACACTCAATTAACACCTCTCCTATATAAAATCATTGCAGCTAATTCACTAATAGTAAAATTCTATTGTTCCGCATAGGAATTGACGAAACGGTAGCTACCTCAGTTAACACTATTTATTTCCTATGATTTCCAAGATTGTTGAAATGATCTGTCCTCGTGTGTGTACATCACGTATTCATGCTCATGAGTACATAATATATTTAATAAAAAGTAGTAGTAATTTCTGAAACTCCCAGAAACTGGTTACAGTTTATTTAAATTTCATATTGAATTCGCCGTCTTTAATACATTTCATATACTGCCCCTATTAGTCTATAGGCAAATACATCTATACATTTTACGACACCACGTTAATGAAACAGGAGAAGACGACCGTTCAAAGTTTTCCAATGTCCAGAAAAAGCAAAACTAGATTTCGGAAAGTTTCATCGATCATTGCTCCCGTTCATTATATTTTTTTCTACTACCCCCGACAGGACGGAAAGAAAATTACTTCGGAAAAAAATACCGCCTAAAGGAGGTGGTACTGTTTCTCGTCGAAGGCGCTGTATAAAAATTTGGTTTAGGAAGGTGTGCGCTATAGTTTACGCGGAGTAAAACAAATGGGAATGAAAGCCCTTCTTCGGGGAGGAATAAAAAAAGAGGGTGGGAGGGAGGGGAGAAATATGCGAAATGAAAGGGATGATACAGCGCTGCGAGAGAGGAGCTGCTTTCTTCGGTATAACGCCATACCTTTCCCACCCTTGTGACGTAGGAGGCTTAAACTCCATTTTGGAGGGGCGAGAGAGGAAGAGATGGGGGAGGGGGGGGATGATGTAAGTAGGGAGGAATCCGGAAAAGAGATAGTTGGCGGGAGGTTGGAGGGGGAGTTGAGAGAGAGAGGGGGGAGAGAGAGAGGGGAAGAGAGAGGAGTGAGGCGAAGGAAGATAAGAAGAGATGGAAGAGGAGAGGACGGACAGATAGAAGGATAGAATAGAATATAAAAGGTTAGGATGGGATCTCACGTTTATTCTCCATTTTTCTGTAGATTTTCACTACTTAAGGAATTCTTAATTTACGTAGTACAGATGATGGGGAAACATTTGACGGCGTTTCGTGCAATGTATCTCTCGCAATGCGTTAAGAGCTCTTCTAAATTTATGTTGCGGCGGACCAACAATGAGGGATAATACGTATTCCTGCGAAGAAGGTCTCCAATGGTTACTAATTTCAGACGGACTGATCCGAAGGTAAATGCGGCTAGATGCATATATTGTAATGTTACCTTCGGTTATGTTTAAGGAACACACAACTCCTTCTACATCTACATGATACCCTGCAAATCACCAGACTGGTGGGTGGCAGGGGGTGCAGCACACCAAAACCTACCTAATAACGTCCCTCGTGGGAATCACTCTCCTGTTATGATCCCGTATGGTACTTGGGAAAAACGAGCTCTGATATCGCTCGGTCCTACAGTCGATCTCTCGTATTTTATTCTCATGATCGTGCCTGCCCATGTACGTAGGTGCCTCTAATATTCCTGAGACCTCCTCTAAGAGAACATCCGATCTAAATTTCTCCAGAAGCCTTAACCTAGCGCTAATTCTGCGGTCCTCTAGCGATATCCAATTCAACTCTTTTAAGAGTGATGTGACACTTAATTTTTGCTCATATTTTTGCTTAGCTAATCTGGCTGCTCTGCGTTGGATTCTTTCTAACTCAAGTATCTGTCCCTTTTCGTACGGATCCCATATGCTGGAAGCGTATTCGACCTGTGATCTGACCAATGATAAATAACACGTTTCTCGTAGGAACCTGTTCTGTGCTACTTCTTACTATTCTGCCTACGAAGCCCAAGCCAAGACGAAGATTCTAGATGCGAATGCGAAAATGTGTCGAATCATTTTAACAATAGACAGATATTTTTAACCAAAAGGGAGGACAAATCCCGATTTTTTATAAAAAAGGAAGGACTAAGGAAGGACACGTTTCATTATTAAAAAATTGTTTGTATGCTTTATTTCACGTTTTTAAAATAAAATAAGGGTTTTTATGTGAGGGGATGCTACATTCAGAGCGTCTTGGTGCTTTTGGGAAAGATTGTGCTTCGTAATACTTGAACTCCCACCAACTGCGATACTAAATACTGCTGAACGCATACAACATTTAATGACAGTATCATCATTTCCAACAGTTCTTAAATGTGAAAATTCCTTAGCTAACGTTACATTTAAGTGACTTTTTCTTTTAATGGTTGAAGACATTTCGTAGGACATTAAAACAAAGACTTAAAAATCAATATAATAAAATGAAAGATTACATTGTAAATTAAAATGAGAAAATTATATTTGCCATAATAATGAAGTAATCGCAGTTATACAAATTTAACTAAGGCAGAGCACAGTATAAAACTATTTTTTTACAGTTCACCGATACAGGAAAAACAAAACAAGCAATAGGAAGCTGTAAGAGTTTAACTAGTACGCACAGAAACAAAAACCTACTAAAATCACTCAACTGCAATGCCGATAACAACTAAGTGAACGGGAGTGAATCGATTTTGTTTTACAAAAGAAATATTTTGAGGAATAGGATGGGGTAGGTACATTGTATGCTGTATAAACCAAGGTTTTAATAAACCAGAAACCAAACAAATATAATCAAGGAGAAAATAAAACATTTATTCTAGCAGACAAAGTGTTCTTTATCGCTAAGAAAACATAATCAGCGAGCTGGACAAAGATCATTTAACAGGCAGTTTGTTGGAAAGCTGAGTGTACTCTGAGAATCGTGTCTTGGGAGAAAGACGAATTCCTTGCGCGTATGACAATGTGACAGGAGCAAAGCCAGCCAATCCACAAAAATCACATGATATTGGTTAGCATAGGTCTGAATTTTCAAAGTGGGTAATGTTCCTTAGATACAAAAAGTGAAGTAAAAGGAAGGACAAAGACAAAAATATTTTCAAAAAAGGAGGACATGGAAGGACGAAATGTTTAGGAAGGACAACGATTGATAAAGGACTGTCCTTCCAAAAGGAGGACGCCTGGTCACCTTAGCAATACGAATTTTTCTAGGCAAGAGAGTTTTATTACGCAATGGGGGGGAGGTGAAAGAAAAGATAAAAAATATCTGCGGAAATTTCAAGGCCGCAAGTATTTTCAGCCGTCCAAAATTTCCGTCCGTTTCCTTTATCTGAAACGTAAGCGTCTTTAGGCAAAGCTCCATCTTGATCTGACGACAAAACGATGATTCAAGTCGGTTCGAAATTGAATTAGAATGTGATGATAACCAGCACGCAAAAGCAGGACGCCCACGCCATGGAGAAAACAATCGATATAAAACGGATGATAACATTGTCACATTCCTTATTTTGTTATTTTCCTTCGCCGAACTAAATATAAACCTGAAAATCTGTTGTATTTTAGCGCTATTCAAGTAAACATGCAGTGAACCACCAATCGAGCAATTTGCGTTATTAAGGTACGTACGTTCTCTCCATGGATAAAACGGAAAGAAATGTACGCTTATTATATGCGCCGTTTCGTGAAGGCGGTTCCTTAGAGTGTACTTCACACGCTTAGTGTTGCCGTCGCATATATAAAACAATAAAATGCTCTAATAGGAGGCATTACTGTCGGGTAATCAGGAAGAAGTGCTGCAGATTATTTGAAGTTGCACCTCTGTGTTTTTCGTTTTTTTTTTTGACGCGGTAACCAAAATTGGATTTTATGTTTGAAACTATCAGGGGAAAATCTCACCAACCTCGTGCCAAAAATAATCAATGTTGGAAATTTGTATTTACCTATTTGTCTGATATATTTCCATTAAACTACAGTCTAAAGCGGTGTTTAAGAAATATGGATGACACGGCGCGCTGGGGTACCGCAGTTAATTTTTTAGGGGCGTTACGAAAAACTTTGTGTGGTAAAAATTCAACGATTAACGAATGTACTGTCAGGAAATTGAGTCGATAGCAAAAACAGATGGATGCATCCTGAGTCTGTGATGTCCGCGTTTATAAAAACTTGTTTCAAGGTAGTGGTGCGACAAAATACTCCTTTCTTTGAAGAGGTGTCGCGCCCACTAAAGGTTTGGGAACCACTCGCCTGGTGAAAGTATAGCATAATTTTTTTAACGGTAGGTGAATTGACACAGATTGTTCGATCAAAAAAATCCACCCGTACAGACTTATTTTTCCTTCATTCGACCTAAAAATTGCATCGAAACTTAAATCTACACGATCTTACTTATTTCCATTAACATGGTTGAAGTGAGGGATTCCTACAACTCACAGTAACGAATCCGTCATGAAAGGAATTTCGTCCTACGCATCCACACATAGGATACGCGCTCACCCATACGTTAAGTCCAAATAACGTCGTAGAGAGCGTTGTGTAGCGCGGAAAGGTATCGCTGAAAACGAGAGGGGAAAACATTCCCGTGCGTTTTTTTTGCAAATGGGAGTGGAGAACCGAAGAGAGTGGAAATAGAATTTATGCGTGTTTGCGCAAGCGAGTGAAAGAGAGAGATAGAGAGGTGCAGGGGGGAAAAGGCAGAAGCATGGAAGTGCCGCGACAGATTCCGTTAATAATGAATCCGTCGGTAATGACTGAGAGGGAAGGGGGAAAGGAGGTGAACGGCGTTACGCGTGCTGAGAGCTGCATTGCGGATGAGAAAAAGGGGATGGATGGGGATTAGGATGAATAATAGGAGATAAGAGAGGATGGGAGTGGAGTGGAGACAGTGAGAAGGGCCTGTTGGGATGCGCGTTGAGGGAGCTGCGAGGTTGAGAGAAACGGAAAGCGGGAGAACGAGATAAGAGAGGGAGGCTGTCGCTTGTCGCGAGAATGGGGGCGGGTTGGGTTCGAGTAGGAGAAGGAAATGAGAAAATTAGATTCGGATCGATTATGGAAGGGGAAGAGAGGAGTGGGAGGAAGGGGAGGGGAAGTGGAAGGTAAAAGGGGAGGATTGGGGGTTAAGTAAGAGTGACTCGTCTTCACGGTTTATTTGACGAGAGAGTCGGAGGTTATTAGGTGAGAGATGGTTTCCTTGGCGTCGGCGATGTCTCCTAATGAAATTGCCGTTGGGACGATTCTCCGAATAGAGAGTAACCGGCAAAGCTGAAAGAAGTTTTTGTTTGTCGCTTGAACTATGGCCGCAATAGGTGGCTCGTTAATCGGGAATGTGTTAAGCCGCATGCACGGATTTATTAAACCTTTTCCTTCTTGTTCATTCTTCGTACGCGTAAATGGATTTGACTGATTTTCGTTTTATAGGTAAATTTACGGAACTTCGAAAGATGTCTTCATTTAAACGTGTGTGTGAGAAATTTTATTTCCATTGCAATTTGCGAAAAAAATATAATGGGGATTTTTACGAGAGAGAATTGAAGTTATATTATATTGCATTTGATTCATAAAGTTGAAGGCATTACAGAAGTCCAAAAATGTTTCCTCAAACTTATATTTCCGTAAATATTTTAATTTTTTCATTAAAATTATGTATTTATAATTTTATATCGTCTGTAACATTTTGGTCTATCCAAAGTTAGAACTATCATCTCTCTGAAATGTTTAATTGTTAAACGTTAGAGTATATATATTTAAATATGATTGTTCCGTAATGCATTCTTTTTGGGATGTTTACGGTGCACGCAGAATGATACAGGACTATATTTCTTGATTTACGGAAATCTAAATAGGTAACGATCTTATCTTTGTAATATTACCGTAACAATAATTCACTTCGTGTTTTCTATTTTCTTCAACGTGTTAAGTCTAAATTTCGTTCATAAATACAATACTTAACTAAATTTCTCCTGGATAAAATCATGGAAATATTTGATCATCTGGGTAAAACACTAAAAGGAAACAAAGTAGGCGTAAAAAAAATTTCTTTGCCGTAAGTAAGTTCGTGGAAAAAATTCGGAGGATAATAAATTGAAAATTAGACGGTTGAAGAGATGGAGAGAGAGAGAGAGAGTGAGTGGAAGATAAAAGAGAGAAGACAAGTGTTTCGAGGAGAAAAATAGGCGAGGGTAGTTATAAAATAATAAGTGCTCATTACGTTAGTCCGGTAGATAAACGGAGGGAAGCGGAAAAATGAAAAGACTTTGTTTTTATTTTTTTTCTTTTTTTTTTAAAAGGGTCGAATAAGAGGAGGGTGAGAGAAGGGCATTAGCGAAATATGTGGCTTAAGGAATGGATTTACCTTGAACGAGGTGACTGTGGAGGAGGAGAGGTGAAATAAAGGGGGAAAATGAAGGATCAGAGAGGTAAAAAGGGGTTTGGGAGAGAGCGAGAAGTGGGGGGAGAGGTCAAGATGAAAAATGCTTGCCGTTGGAAGTTTTTTTTGGGGTATTTTAGGATACAGAAGGTAAGGCAGCAATGTGTGGGTGAGTGAGGGAAAGGGGATACAAGAGAAGGAGAAAGAACAGGGTGTGGGGAGGGAGAGAGAGAGAGGAAGGGGAGGGAGAGAGGAAGGGGAAGGAGAGAGGAAGGGGGGTGAGAGAAAGAGAGAGGAGGGGGTAACTTGATGGGATATAAGTCCGCTTGAAGGGCACCGACTGATAAGAAGCTTTCGCCGAAGGGTAAATGGGGCGAAGTGAAGGCAACGCGGGTGGTTTTAAGAGGAGACGAAGGTGAGAGAAGGAATTTTTCCACGGGAGATAAAGATATGGGGTGTGAGGAAGAGAGATGGAAGGTTGTATGAGATGGAAGTGGAGGGGGTGAGCTTCGGCAAGAGTTACGTATTCTTCAACAATTTTACTTCCAGGTAATTCCAAGACGTCATGCCGGGATTATTATTAAGTTTTCTTTTCTTTCCTGCCTAGTAGCTGGTACACCTTGTTTTTTTTTTTTTTAGGGTTGGATGCGGGAATGATTTAAGATCAGCTTATCGCTGCTGCTGCCTAATTGATTATTTTGATTTATGGTTGAACTTTGGATATGCGACCTATTAAGTTGTTTTGTTTTTCCAGTCCCTTCGTAAAAATGTCCAAAATAATTACTTTGTAATGTGAAATAATAAGAGTTATAATGGTTGCTTGTATTGAAAATCCTACGTTATCGTCCAAACGTATTTTTTTGTAATATTAACTTCGTGATTTTCAGGCAGGAATGCTAATTTTCGCAGGATATTTTTTTAGTTTGACAAGGTGGCTTTAAACTATGAACTCTTTATCTTTTTCCAATTCCAACTGAAAAGTAGCGTGCGTTCATTATTTTCATGCTGAAATGTACCCATAATTTAATGGATTCTCTATCTACCCATGTAAAATCGTTTCCCTTACGTATCACCGATTTAGAATAAGACAAATCGAACGGGTATAAATAGTATCGATAAAGGTATCGAAGTAAACTTGAACCATCGATCAGTGTCCTCCAATCTCTTTCCCCGCAACCACGTTACGTCACGTTACCAAAAGGTCATCTGAGCATTTCTAGAGCACGTTTGGGTAGGTCCAATGAGTCGTCGTTGTATCCTAGGCAACGATGTTCGGCAGTTGTTCTTCCTTTCACCGATGGAAAGGAGGGTTTTATTGTTAAATTATCGTCGAATTATTCTTAAATTTTCTTTAAATTATTTAAAGATCTTTTTCTATTTTTTCAAATTCTTGTCTAACTTTTGTCGAGTTGCTGTCAAATTATTCTTAAATTATCTTTAAAGAGGATGACATAGATAAGGTAGGAGGAGAATGAAGGGAAGGAACGAAGAGACAGAAGAGGAAAATAACAAGAGAAGCTTAAGACGGTAGGAGTCTTGACGCACCCTTTCGAGAGAGACGGAGCGATATGCAGATAGAGAACTAAGGAGTGGCTGAGTTTTAGGACAAAGATTGTTGAAATTAGGACACAAAGTGTTTCCCTCCGAGCAAGAAAAATGGACGATTCTTCTCCGCTCTCCTTCGCCGACTGAAACGGTTTCAACTCTGTTCTTAAGGGAGGAGTCCCGATGTTTGCTTAATCTTAGCGCAGGCAGTTTGGGAGGACGGCCGTTGGAACTTGGAAAAGCATTGAGGCGGATAAACTTGGAAAACTAGAGGAGGAGACGACGACGCCCATTACCGTATGCACTTCGGGAAATTTATAAATTCGTTATCAACGGTCTATGACGTGTGAATCACCTAAGGAAGAAGGTGCTTGTACATTTTATAAAATATATAATATAGGATTTAAAAAAATGTGTTATTCTTTTTTCCGCTGATAAAATTTCGTATCTAGACGAGGAATATCAGTCGATGGAGCCTATATATTTGAGCAATCTTTGATCGTATGCCAGACCGAGTCCGAAATTTAAAAGTTTCGATTCTTACAGGTCCTAAACTTTATTCTGGGTATGGAATTTCAGTTTTTTTAATAGCAAAATAGGATCTTTATCCACGAATGTATAATGAAGTAATGAAATTTCGTCGCTTATGATACACGTTTCGAGAGTGAAACATTATAGATAATAATTTTTGTTGTTATTATTAATCAAAAGGTTGAAAGTATACCAAACTGTTCATATTTTAAGAGTAGAACAATGTATTTTTTTTATAATAAAAAAAATCTGATGTGGCAAACACATGACTTTCTCCATATTTGGGGCATAGATATTTACATTATTATGAATAGCATTATAAGGCAAAATTATTATTTCGTATCGTAAAAGAATAAAGTCGTCCTTATTGCCGTAAATTACGTATAATTTGAATATGTTTACAAAATTCACCGCTACATGGCGGTGGCGCTGTATACTGGAAATTTACGAATAAGCAAAGTATCTCCGAAATGGATGGTTCTACGAATATTTGTTTCAAACAAAACTTGGAAGAAATATTATTATCTATAACATTGGTCCTCACGAAGATTACCAATAACGATGTTTTTAAGGAGAAAACCGAAAAACCGGTTATTTATAAATAACTCCTAAACAATAACTGATATAGAAAATTGTTTCAAATGAAAGTTGTAGGAAAATAGATTGTCTATAACATTTGTATAGAATTGTATATACAATAATGATGTTTTAACGGAGAAATATCGCAAAAACCGAATCGGGTTTCGAATAAATCTCGACTTCCGGTTAACCGGTATTGTCCAAAAACTAATCAGTTCTTTGTGCTCATGCATACAATATGAAATTTGGTATTAATATGGCAAGTACTTTTTGAGTTAGAGCGCCCACAATCACATACATCCACACACATACACACAGACATCATTCCGAAAATTGTCTAAACGTGTGTTCTAGGGACCTCAAAACGTGTATTTCCGTTGAAATCTCGAAGTCGATTTTTTCGTGATCACAATACTTTCCCTATACTATGTATGGAGAAAGTAAAAAAGGGCCATGTGGCGGTCGCGGGGCCCACGAAGCCCCTTTCGTACATCATCGTACATCTCGTCTGTTCGGGCGCATATTGGACTGCTATTACAGGTATTCAAAAGATCTTCATAATGATGCCAATATTTTACTTCACGGAGGAAGTGAATGTTTGTGTTTTGAGTGGTCTTTCTAATGCCGATTGAGCAGTTTGCTCGAGTCGTTCGGTGAAACTCTTTGGAAAGGAACATCTCTCTCTATTGCGATTTATGCCAAGTAAAGCTAACAAACGAATACATGTTTTGTCTACTACCATAATCCTGTGAAAATATCCCTATGAATGTAGTTGATAAGCTAAAAATATTATCTGACATCTTTTATTCTTTGTTATTTTGTTTAAACATTGCTTATTTATGTAATTTCTAATCAAAATTAATTGGATCTGGAGAATAAGTCACCTGTAAAAATTTGGGCCTCGAAATGTTTATTTTGTGTGGAAGGCGTTTCAAAAGTAAAACTCAGTTTTATTTTCTAAAATTAACTTATCGTTTTCCTGTTGCCAGGGTCTACGAAGTAAGTAGTTCTACACTGAATTTTAACATGTTATAACTTTTCATTTTGTTTTTAACATGCGGTCGATGCGTGTATAATAAAAAAATCAACGGTGATTTAGACTACGAGTTCCAACGCAACGGCCCCTCGGGTAGTATCTATCTGTCCCACGCAGGAATTCCAATCGATTTTCCTAGATATCGTGTCAATTTCCGCAAATGAGGCAGAATTGCCCGCGGCGATATTTCTCAAAAATTATGATTAAATTCTGAACGTCATAGTTTGAGTGCGTTGATTTGATATACCGAGTAATTTGTAGGTCCAGTTTATTACTACTTTCACGCTAAAAAACATTCGACAAAACCTTGCCGATGAAATTTTTGCGTAGGCACTCTTGTCAAATTTTACTGCCTTATATTGACTGCCCATCGTTTTGAAATTCTCCACGCTCTAACTCTGTTTGAAATGTTTGATAATCCCTGCTCGAGGAGGTGAAGCGCTATAACTGAACGTCATGCACAAATTATATGTCGTAAGGTTTGAGGGGTTGCTGGAATAATTTCACACATCATAAGACGATAAAACGCGTGAGATGTGTTGTAGTACAGAGTGATGCTGTGACTAGTTGTTCGTCGGACATCCGGGGAGTCAGATCTGCAATCGAAAACTGTTAGGGTAATTTCAATTGCTCTCTTACCTTCTTTCCTCCCAGTTAAATTGCATGATAACATATACATAGATGGAGGTGTAGGTATATATAGAGCAAGGCCCTCTATTTGAAAGGTTGTGGCAACTTTGCCTGGCGGTCATCTTGGGTTCGCGAGCAGACGACGTCTACGTATAACTATACGATGTATTTTTACGGGGCGTAACTTTTCAGGCAAATAGAAGGTTTAAAAATTCCTGATTACCGATATGTGCCCATTATTTTCACCAAGTAATTGATGTGAACCCAGAAACATTAAATTTTCCCTAAGAAATTCATTAAAATATGCGCATAATGTATTTAGTGTAACGAGAAGGAATCGGGGTAGTAATTGAGCGGTTGGATGGCCGTAATTAAGAAAAAGTAATTTAATTATTAACAAATAGATCTCCAAAAACATCATTCATACTAAGGATATATTTATTTCAGTATGAGTACTGCATTAGACATGTAAGTTATGCAGTAATTCCCACAATCGTTTAGTGAGCCTCAAACAAAAGATGAAATACAATAATGCACACAAGCACATTTTAAGTAAATGTATTCAGGATATCGAACACAATTTTATTATCTGCATTTGAACCCATTAGTGCCCAGAACATTTTTTATGATAAATAATGTTTTTTTGGGTTCTATAATATACAGGGTGATTCACGAAGATATGGAATAACTTCAGGGGATGATTTCTGAGGTCATTATGAACAATAAAGTTCATATGAACATGTGTCCGATTCCGAATAATTAAAGAGTTATGGCTGTTAGAAAATTAGAAAATGGCAAGGCAATATCCAGAACTCGGGAGACAATTGCCGACCAGTACGCGATGCGTTCTCCGCTACATTGTGTATTTACTTGTTTATTTACTTATTTACAGTCTGTATTGTCAAATACGAATTTGCGGAGTTATGGCTGCTCGTAGATTTTCAGCACTGTGAATCTCACTCATAACTCATGCGCCTGCGCGACCATGACCTTGTCCGAACGTAGCCTGTCGAAACATGCGCACGTAAAGCGACAATAGCATTGTTAGTTGTTACTGTGTTAGTATTACTTTCAAGATGCCTTTTACATTTACAAGTGCTGATATGCCGATATGGTGTATGTTTATGGATTTTGCATTGGAAATGTTGTTGCTGCTGTCGCTGAATACCAGCGACGTTCTAAATCAAAAAGTTATTAGCAGTGTGTTCCAAACTTTGCGAGATACCGGCTCACTTACCAGCGTTAACACTCCATATGAGCGTGTGGTATCGACAAGACGTGGCTGAGCAAGAGAACATCCTTGAGGCGGTACAGCGTAGCCCTTGTACTAGTACGCGAAGGATATCCACACGTCTCGGTGTTTCGCAATCAAAAGTATGGAGAACATTGAATGAAGAAGGAATGTACCCGTACCACTTGCAACGTGTCCAACACCTCGAACCTGGGGATCCTGCCCGACGACTGGAATTTTGTAATTGGCTTAATGAGAATCGGCGTCTGCATCGTTACATCTTATTCACTGATGAAGCTTAATTCACCTGCAACGGTGTTAACAACACACACAATTCCCATGTTTGGTCAGAAATTAATCCCCGTTCCACTGTGGACAGTAACTTTCAACATTGATTCAGTGTCAATGTGCGGTGTGGAATGTTGTGTGATCAGGTAATTGGTCCATTCATTTTTGAGGGTCGACTTACTGGACATTTATTTACAATTTTTGCAAAACGAATTGCCGCAACTGTTAGAAGATGTGCCCCTGGCTACAAGACTTTGAATGCACTTCCAACACGACGGAGCACCACCTCATTGTTTCCGTGCAGTGGTTACTTACCTCAATGAGCAGTTCCCTGGGCGATGGATCGGTCGCAATGGTCCACAAAATTGGCCAGCTAGGTCCCCAGACCTAAACCCCTTGGATTTCTGCTTGTGGTGGTGGATGAAAGATCTTGTGTACCATACTAAAGTGCAAACACGGGATGCATTACTTCATCGCGTATTGAATGCTGTGGCTCGCATAAAAGACAGTCATGATGAACTTCGGCAGGCAACGAGAGCGATTCACACACGAGCGGTGAAATGCATTGAAGTCGAACGTGGTGTTTTTGAAAACCTACTTTAATAATACACACGTTCGTATTTGACAATACAGACTGTAAATAAGTAAATAAACCAGTAAATAAACAATGTAGCGGAGAACGCATCGCGTACTGGTCGGCAATTGTCTCCCGAGTTCCGGATATTGCCTTGCCTTTTTCTAATTTTCAAACAGCCATAACTCTTTAATTATTCGGAATCGGACACATGTTCACATGAACTTTTTTGTTCATAATGACCTCAGAAATCAGCTCCCGAAATGATTCCATATCTTCGTGAATCACCCATATTATCTAATGGCAAAAATTAGTTTTAAAATTGTTGCTCATTTATATCACTATTATTTGGACATGCAGCTAAAGCTGCTCCCATAAAAAACAATTTCAAATGACACAAACCTCGGCTATACAACTCTTGAACTTTAAAGACTATTGAAGTTTGTGCTACCGAGGTTGTAAGTACTGTATATTTAAAATGGAACTTTTCATGAAATTTTCCATGTTACATCAAAATCTTAAGTTGGTCATTTCACAAACAGGCAATCTCTGCTGTCCATTTTTACTGGACAAAAATTACTTTTATTTACAAACATTTTCAGTTATAATGTTTAAAAATAAAAACATTTTATTATATTGCGTTTCTTGGAAGAAAAGCCAAAAATTAAGAAACAATGTTGCATTATTTTACATTAATTTACAATACTTCCAAAATGTTATTATTAAATTTGAAAGTATTTTAGAGCAAATTTACATCACATGGAAGGTCACATTCAGAGACATTAATGCTTTTGACAGGTCATACAAGAATTCACAAGTGTTCCATCAGGACAGATGAGTTAACATCAGAGTTAACTCAAGAGAATGCGTAATTTCAAAAATGAAAATCACTCTTAGCAATAAAAATTCAACAGGTAAGGTGTTATGATTTTTATTAAAATACACAAATTACAAGAAAATGGGAAAGTATCATTCTAATTGCCATTGGAATAGAACATTGAATGAAGCCAGTGCAAATAATGAGATCTAGTGCCTACTCTTAACATTATTAACAGCAATTTAGCAATCTAGATAATAAAGCATATGAATTGTAGATATAAATGATCAAGGCATATACAGGACATAGACACAAATTATTAATTTAAATATAGAATATACGGATATGAATAACACAAGGAAGTCAGATAAAATTTCAGTATAAAAAGTGGCAATTTAAATTTAAAGCAGCTACATTTCCATGCCGACATATTAATTCAAATACAGGTTAATAATCAGACCCCTGAGATTAAATATTAAATGATGTCGTTTTAAACTTACATGCGATATTTAAAATTTTAATCTAAAGTATTTAGTTTCACTTAATACTCAACATATTCAAACAGCTCAGCTTAAAAATTAATAATGAAAACCATCTTCAAAGTGGTATAATAATCATATTAAATGAAAATAAACATTCTTAATACAATCTAACATACAGCATGCTGGCATGTAATCATAAACCTTTCATACGTTAACACAATATTTGTATTTTATTCATTATTTCTAATAATCTACCTTGGACATTTACAGAATGTTGTCTTTTTGCTGGAGCTTTACGTAATGATTTTTTCGGTCGGTGAGGAAATATTTCTGGAACTGCGAAAGGTCTCAATAATTTGCGACCATCAAGCCTATTTACTTCGAACTGAGTCGCGTCGAAATGAGCCTGGGATAAATCAAATTTTTGAACGAAATAGAAAATTTACCGAAGAAATATAATAGGTAATCTCATTGAGATTTCTGAGTTGCAAGAATGAAAACCGAGAAAATTTGGCATTAGTTTACTTACCTCGCATAACTTGCTTGACGATGTAGGCATCCAGAAATCACGCTTCACATTCGCGATCCAAATTTTTCGTCTATTTGCATCTGAGGGAAAACGAAAAAGCCTAAACCCGTCTTCGCTAAGGTTTTTGCAACCAACTGCACAACAGCAAGGCACGGCTAACGTTTTATAAACCTTAAATCTTCAAAGTAAGAGAGCAATCACACGACTTCCCATAAGAAGTAAATGCAACCACTAGCTGACTGAGGACCCAACATGGCGGACGCGTACCACGTGACCCTCTCTAGTCTAATGAGATGCTGCGCTTGTCGGCATCCTCAACATCAAAGTAGAGCTGTTCTAGTTGTTTTTAAATATACGTGTAGCTTAGTGTTAATCCATCAGCACCATGATTTTTTCTGCTTTCTCAATCCATTGCTGTAAATTGCCATGGCTTCCACACAAATTTCGGTTGTAGCATTATTTACAAGGTATTGAAATTTTCGATTATATATATGTGTGTGTGTGTGCGTGTATACGAAGTGCCCTTTAATATTCATTGAACTATATTTAAAATTGGTTAGAAAAATTGCATAAATACATAAATTATATAAGTATTCAAACCATCGAAAGATATTAGTAAAGTAAGACAATTTAATTCAAACAATTTTAACTGTGAGAAATACCGGTACAAATATAACTTTCACATTGCAATATTACGACCTTTTGAAGTCAAGTGTTTTCTCTCCCACGGCAATGAGAATGTATTTGACCGTTGAGTAAACCGCAGCTTAAAAAAAAGATGCGCGTGTTTTGTCCGACAAACCGAAGAGAAAGGAAAGAGCGAAGGTTGAAAGGGATGAGAGAAAAATGAATAAAACATAGGAAAAATGAAAAGAGAGAGAAAAGGCATCCAGCGAATAGTAGGAAAGGAGTCGCAAAAGAGAGAAATAATCGTCGATATCGATATTCTGCGAGAATAATCGATACCTTCTATCGCCGCACGTACGTATGTACAGAGGAACGCCTTCTTTCCTTTTTTCCCGCGCCCCTTCTCCCGGATCTCTTTCTCTCGCACTTTTTTTCTTTTGGGACATTCTTCGTAATCGACGTCCTCTCCAATCTTCCCTCTCTGCCATTGTTTAATCAAATCTCTTAAACGCTTTCCTTAAAACTTTTTTCCCGTTTACCATTGCCTTTCTTTCCTCTCAGTTTAACTCTTCCTTCCTCTCCCTCTCCATCCTCTTTACCTCTTTTCCTTCCCCCTCTCTCCATCTCTCTTTCTCTCTCTCTCTCTTTCAGCCTGTTCCCCTCCTTCCTCCAAGTTTCCGAAGCATCTTTTCCGCCTTTCCTGTTTCAATTCCTTTGCTTCGCTTTCCCTTATGGAGTTACGGGTATTTGCTTTATTTGTGCCTGCTTTGAGAATCCAATTTATTCCTTTTCCTGATTACTCCTGTAATGATAAACTCCGGATATGCTCTCGAAAAGAGAAAGTTTTCATGTTTAAAGCGGTTTTTTTCGGTTGTTGTTATTTTTCTGCGATAACTGAAAATTATTTTTTTAATTTATCCCTTTGCATTACATTTAACTGTCATTTATAGAAATAATTCGTATTCTTCAGAACCAAGTGAGGTTTAGGTTTAACATAAAATGTAACATAAACAAATAAGGGCTCATTGAGAATTAATTTTATCCTTTAAGTTTTCAAGTCACGAATAATATGTTCTACATTTTTGTCCTAATTTCAAGGTTATTGAATATCAATTATATCCGTTATAGTCGCTTCACCATCTGAAGTCTCTTGGCCTACTTAGAGCAAGTAGCCAATCACGAACGTTTCCCCTTCCATCGCCCCTCTCAACTTTCGTGCGGGAGAGCAGATATCGGTGCTCGTTGCCAGCTCTTGCGTATTTTCGCCTTCAGCTGATATGCTACGCAATTTCTAATGGCGACGCATCCCGATGTGATCTCTTCGAGAGCAGGAGTGAGACTGGTTTCCTCCCCACTACCTTCCCAAACAAACCGTCTCCTCAAGGCCAAGAGACTTTAGATGTTGGAGCGACTATAGTATATATTACCTTATAAATACGTTTAATTCTCGAATCAAGGATGATTTTTTGCAAGATGAGCATAATGAAATTGCCCTGTGGTGGTTCCTACTAATAAAACCTCAAGGCTACTTTATTAAGCCATGTTCTGACGTCACCATTATCATTTGTTCAATCATAGTTGCATTAATCACATTAAATAATCGATCAGATTTAAATATAGAAATAAATTAATCACATAAGATTGATTATGTGCTGCTAAAATGAATGTGAATTTAGTGATACCAGCCAAAACGTCGGAATAGAAAACGCAAATTATGCTTTTTGCGTTTTAGTTGGAGAGAAAATCGTTCGCTGTACCGTAATGTTGTATGTAAAGATTAATCGTATAAACACAAATATTTACCGAATGAAATGCCACTAGATATTTTTATATCTAATGAAAATTAATAATTAATTTGATCGATATTACTCGGCAATACTTGGTGGAACTCCGGTCTATAACAAAAAATTAGTTTATATACTATATTATTAATTTGAAATTCTCCAGAACAATTTTAATATAGGTATAATAATGCACGCTATGTTTACCAACTTTTCAGTAAGCTAAAGAAGGGCATTTTCAAATATGTAACGACTGTAACGCGGAACGTATTACAGTGGCGTGCATTTATTGATGGATCAGCCTCGGATAGATACAATAGATATCAGACAGTTTGGTTTTTTCAGTGACCTGGGACGGACTTAAATGACATTTTGGGATAGAAATAACGTTTCTTCCATGAATCGGGACAAAAGTTGGCACATTTCGCTCAACGGGACGGACGATGAAATGGCGGTACTGTCCCTCCAAATTCGGGAGGCCGGTTTTTCACTCTAATTTACGTGAAATTATGAAAGAATTAATTTTCAGTAAATTTGCTAACGTTTTTTTTTCAGTCGATCCTCCGGTAACATATAATTAAATTATCAATGATTGAAACTATTACGCATTTAAAATAAGTCTTTAACAGGAAAGCGTGAGCTTAGTCGAATCGAAATGGCCATTAGAGCTTCGAACAAAAAAATCCAGAATTCGGTGCTCCGGTAACTCGTGTATGTCACCAAAACTTGGAAATTACAACTTTTTTTTGCTCCAATAGTCCATTAGCTGCGCATAAATCATAAAAAAACGCCCCCTTTTGATTGAGTGAGTGAGACAGGGGGAAATGCCCTAGAAGTGGAATTTATCTCTTCCCGACTCGCCCAATCAGTTTTAACCCTTACTTCTCCCTCCCTCCCTCTCTCTCTCTCTCTCTCTCTTCGTGCAATCGCTCTTTCCTTCCTCGAAAACGCGATGAAAAATCCCACTTTGTTCCCCAATTTGATTGCCCCTTTTACTAATGGGTCATCCTCCGTCGCCGTTTCTCTTCCTTTACCCCCCCTCATTTCCCCATCCACCTCTTTCTTCGGCCTTTCCCTCTCCTCCCTACTGCTAGCATATAAAGCATATAACGCACCTTCGGTGAATCACTCCCGCGTTTCCAACCTCTCGGAAACACCCTTTCATCCTTCCAACTCCGTCAGGAGAGAGACTTTCCCTTGGCTTGTAACTGTTTCTTCTTCTTCGTTTCTCATTACTCTATCTTTCCTTAGTTAATTTCTAACCCGTATAATCAAAAGTAGCTAAAAAAAAAGCTTACTTAAAAAAACCATTTCAAGGTTTAATTTTATTTAGTCTAGTACACTGTAAGTGCAGCATTGATTTGCAAGTTTTCACATTTGGCGACTAATTTGTGTATTACCTTTCGATTCTGAACAGAATATTACTGCAATGGGAGTTGAAAACTTATGTAGAGTATCAACAACTTCGGTGTCACGTGAGGCGAACCTAATATTCCGTCAGAAAGCTCTCTTAAGGCAGGCACGTCAATGTCGAAGAGACATCAGGGTCGCATTCAAGCGATGGATGCTGTAGAACAGCGGTGTCCAACAGGATCTTGCGAATAGCCACAATTGTGGCTAGCAGGTGATAGGAATAGCCGCATAGTACTGTAAGAGAAATGCTATTTTTCTTAAAAGATTTTAGTAATCATTTAATATCAATATTATGAACATACAAATAAATTTATAATCAAACTAATTTTTCATAGAACCTTTACTTGTTACTTTGCGCTATAGAATAAAAAAATTGCCTAGTTAATGCTGTAACGCAGGGGTCGGCAACCTACGGCCCGCGGGCCACATGCGGCTCCCGAATGTTTTATACGACCCACGATGAGAAAATGATTGGTATAATTTAACACAGTTAATTCCATATTTTTATGTGAATTAAGGCTTTTTTCTGGTGGAGTTTTAGCGCTAGTAAACTAATTACAATTGAATTTCACTAATATGAGACCACAAAATCTCTAGGTAACTTCTGATATAAACGCCTATCCGACCCGCCGGAGCTCTCGTGATTTCCAAAGCGGCCCTCCGAAGCATTCACAACAACGATTGCCGACCCCTGCTGTAACGTAATCAAGTTACATCATATAGGACGAATGCTTAAACATACAAATGTATTGTTGCCATGAAAGACATTTTTGGGACATGGGCATATAGCACTACAACAACCGAGGCGTTTGGTAACACATAGATAAGTATATAGCGGTATAGTTGCCTAGGCAGAGAGGAATAGCCGGATTAGTGCTGAGAGAGTAACAGGATAGTAAAAAGGAGTTGGGAGGAAATGTGGTTGAAGGAAGAAGTAGCGAATGAGTATTCCAGCGGCAGAAGAAATAAATAGGAACGAATATGGCTGGAGAAGAGTAATGGAGGGGAGAATGGAAAAAGCAGGATAAGAGAAAGGTATTTATGTTCATTTAGAGTTGGTTCACGCGTTATCGACCGTTGATGGATAAATACAGAGTATGGCGGACGATCTTCAGTAATTGTTTGGCGTCGCATCCTGGAAACGGCGCTTCCGATAAGGTGAGATTATTCAGATTCTATAGGAGAGCGCTGAAGGAGGAAACGATTTTTACAAGTGGCGGCTAATTCAAAAACCACATCCGATTTAAGACGTAACACGAAATAAAAAGTTTAACCTAAACGGGTGTGACATTGTAGTTCGAATACTCGGGAATTACGGTAACTGTTTCTCGTTGACGATCCCATGGTTGCGAGATAATTTTCACTTTGAGAGTTGTCGAGGAAATCGTTTCAACATGCCTTTTCAAATTAATTCCTTTTCATTTAGTTGCCAGTATTGAATTCACAAACTCGTATACTCTTTAGCTAAGAAAGAAATCGAAACCCTAAGAACACCTCAATTTATTCGCATTAAATGTTGACTCGTTTTCGTAAGAACATAAAATAAAATTATTGGACGCAATCGACTGAGTCCGTATTTTCGCACGTTTTATGCGTAGGGTTTTTAAAATTTAATCACAAAAAGAATATTATACGTATATATACGTTGTGTCGACAGTGCGTTCGTAAAATATTTACCATCTACGTACGTCACTTCACGATGAAAAAGATCTTTGAAAATTTGCCTTGTTTATTTATTTTTTCTAATTGGATATTTTATGCGTTTTTATCCTTTTATATCAATTTGCGCGTTTAATCTCGCGGAAAAAATTATTTTCTAAAAAAATCGCTTAATTTCCTCTTTGGGCCCTAACATCCATTTGTCAGTGCTTTTGTGCACCTGTTATGAAATTTGATCTCCCCTTGAACTACTTTTTTTTGGAACCGCGCGTGTCGAGGCAATTTTCATGGTCGCGATGTAAGCATAGCGGCACTGGCCTTTTTGCCGCGAGTAATCCGTACTGTACTCCCCGTATCGAGGTGGCGTCAGAATGCCAAGGTTATTCCGCCCGCAAATAAAGTAACAGAATAAAATGTCTCCTTCCTTTTTTTTTGTCATTTTGAAGAGTGATTTCACTTTTGTCTATTTTTTTTTACCTCTCCTGCGGATATCAAATGGATTGAGAAATATCTTTTTGTTTGCAAGGATTACCTCTAATATGGAGCCCAAACTACGGCCCGTGGGCCACATAAGGCCCGCTGAGTGTCTTAATCATGCCCGCCATGAGCTTAAAAATTAAAGGACAAAATGTAATAAAATAAAAATATAAAACTATAAAAACAATATATTCTGTCTGTATCCCTCTATTTTCGTAATGGATAAACGCGTACGTTTAAAACAAATCGGGTAATATTGACACACAACTAAATCCCTGACTTTCGTAAAATTATTCTTTAGCTAACTTTTCGAATGGGTGTGGCTTTCGAAATGAAAAGGTTTTGCACGACTTCTCTAATGCATCGATTCTAGAGGTGATTTAATGTTTTAACAAAAAGATTTTCAGTTTTATAATTAATGAAATTGGTTGATGTACTAAGGTTCGGTAAAACCTAAGCATGCGATCGTGTCTGGTGAGAAGTTGTTTTTAGATGCTCTACTTTCACAAAAGTTTATTTTCCGAATTCAAAGGTCATTCCATGCTCTCAAAAGGTAACAATAATGTATATGATTGCTTACTTCGAAGGATATTACGATCGTAATTTCGCTGTTCTTCAGTCGGGTACAATTTGATTGTTTTGATAAATAAATCGTGGAGTATTCTGTTTCAAACGTTAAATTTAGATGTCAAATGAATAAATGAGTTAATTTGAACGCAACATTCAGTAAATCAGTTTTATTATATTAATTTTCAACGATCGATTTTTTCCACTGCCACAATTTAGATGAATTGATATTTCAATATAAAATAATACAAATTTAAACATCACGCATTAAAAAAACCATATCCGAGATTTTCCTTCTTCAGACAAAATAAATTGGTTCATAGAAGGTTTGTCTTTTATCAGGTACACTTTGTTTTTCTAAGATATTCTTCAGGCGTGATAACTCCTAATGCAATTTTGTAATTAATTCGGTGGTCCAACAATATTTTTGTTATCATAGCACGACAGCCACACAAGTTTTCCGCCCACAGCGCCTACGTGACGACCTTTACCGAATCATTCTAGATTCTCTTATTTCTCCGCGTATCTCCTTCTCTCTATATTTTTCCAAATATTTTCTCTCGCTCCATTCTCCTATCCTTTATTCTCTCTCTCTCCTCGCCGACTCATCTACATCCATCTCCATTCACATCTCTCACTCTTCGCGTTGCCTTCCTTAACTTTCTCATACTCTTCCATCCCTCCATCTTTCTCTTATCCTTCTCTCTTCCTATGCCCTTCTCCTCTTTCTCCTTTTCTCTTCTTTTCCCCCTTCATCATCTCCCTTATACAATTTCATTCCTTGTACCCTCCTTTCACCTCCTTGCCCTTTCTCTCACTCTCTCTCACTCCCATTCCTATATTTCCCTCGCATCTCCAGGGCTTTCCCCATCATGGTCGTATACCTCAGCAGCCGTCGGCAGTGCAGGTCTTTCCCGCCGACTTCCACGCTTCCCTCTTTCTCTCTCCCTCCCTACCTTCTCTATATCCCTCTCTCTCCTTTCCTTCCTCCCTCCTTTCCCCCCCTCCTTGCCTCAAAACTCTACCATCGACTTCAAAGCCCTTTTATCGTTTTTCATTTATTTTCCCGCACGCCCACGTTAGCGGCAGTCCCGCCGCGTCGATCCGCAATACACTGCGGGCGTCGAGTAGACATGACGTAGGGAATAACAAGATTTTGGTTTATTATCCCATTCTCGGTAGCGAGTGGTAGCGGTGTTAGCCAATTGCCGCCGCGGAGGCAATCGAAACGAGGTTTCCGTTCCGAAGTCCCCGAGCGAAGTGCATGTTGGGGCTGCGACTATAAAGAATCTCGATAGTATTATTCTTCGGTAAAGGCGCTTTTGCACTCGCTAACAAAAATATCGAACTGTTTTTGTTGAAAAATATTAAAAGATTAAATCTTAGATTAGGAGAATAATTGTTATGATTTATATCCCCTGATTGAGTTTGTCGAAGGCAGGTGGAAATTATAAAACTTTAGATAAAATTACCTTCCTCATAACGAACTGTTTTATTCAGCTCACGGAAATTAATCTAGGGAAAATTAACTATTTCCTATTTTGAATGGTACGCTTTCCCTTCCGGAGATCGTAAAACGCAAATAGTTAAAAAATGTATGTTCTTCTAAGGTAATGAGATTATCCCCGAGGTGAGACTAAAAGGTAGCGAGGCTTCTCTGACATTCACACAATGATAAAGTCGGATGTTCTATAGAACCGTCAATTAATATTTTCGATTATGTAACTAAGCCTCTGAGGTCGCCTTTTGAACTCTTGAACTTTAAGCTGCTCAAATATATCTATTATGCAAAGAGCAATTCTTTTCGTGCCGATGCTATCTTTAGAAGGAAGGCTTGTTCGATCTACGATATTAAAACGGATCAATAGGGAAATTGAATGCATTTTAATAGGATCGCAATGCTCGCGGATTCTTAGTACATAAACCTATACCTATTTTCGAAGCTTATGACTGTTGCACTAGCAAGTTGCATTATTTTCCGAGGACGGAAAAGAAGTGCATTTCTAATGGCATATTGAATTGAGATTCATAGGTAAAGCACCTTAAGTCGGAGTTTACTTCCTGCTTTTCCGATCTCGATAACGTTACGCGTAGCTAGGACATTGAAAAATTCTATGAGTTCTTTAGCACTTCCTGACCTAGTCATAAAGGGTGTTCATTTTGTGAGAATCTTTTTTTCTATATACTTGTGCAGTTTATTTTGATTGGTTTGTCAATCGTTTTTTTTAAGCATAACTGTGCAAGACGGAGCATGTTTTTGGAAGCTGACTGTAATGTAGGGGGTAGGATGTTGGCAATGAGATGCGAGATGTTGCTTTTCAATTCATCCATTGTGGAGATTATTGTTTCAGACATTATCTTCGGCATAGCGCCGTAAGAAGAAGGGGGGAATCTGCTAATATTCATGCTCCCAGTTCCTTCGTACCTAGGGTGTCCAGATATCCCTGTTTTCTAGGATTTGTCTCGTTTTCTGTACAGTGTCCCGGTGTCCCGAAAAATGTTTTTGGGACGCATAGTTTTCCCGGATTTTTAAGTTTTCGCCATTACGTATGTACGTAAAGTAGTTGGTTCCGAAAATCGAATTATTGAAAGGAAAATTTATCGCAGATACAAAGATATTGTTTAGCGGCGTCTTATCATTATAACGATTTTTCTTCGCTAAGAATTCGTAATGAATCTCAAAATTAGTACAGATATTCCCCGCTAGACAACTCTAGCGTTCATTGGCGGATCCAAGGGAGGGGCGATTGGGTGATCGACCCCCTTGGACGACGACTCCATTGCGCCATTTCTTCAAATTTTCATTTGATAATGATTTATATTTTTTATAGGATAACAATTTATAATTTACAAGTTATGGACATAATCTTGTGTGTGGAAATAAAGTTTGTAAAAAAGTAGTAAACAAAGAAATATTTTCATTCATTTTCTTCCATATTATTCCACTCAATTCACGCGAAATGCCTTTTCGTAACATTTAAGGGCGCAAATGGACATCTTATTCACACCTAATATCAGTATCAGAATTTAGATTTCACTCTTAAAGTGACCATTATGTATTATAATACATGTAAATATTACTTAAGAAGGTACTATTTATATTTTCACCTTCAAGGCGCGGACCTAGAAATGATAACTGCCTCTAATGCATCCCTTGCTTATCCTTATCCTCATCTCAGCGTGGTGTAATATGACCTCAGCTTTGATTCCCATTATGCCACGTAAAATCTCGTATCAATCCGTTTCTGCACGTCCCATTTCGATGAAACATATCTTCTCATTTTCCGTTCATCCCTTTCCTTCTTCGGCATAAAAAATGTCCCGCCGGTCGGGTTAGACTGGTAGGCAGTGCGCCTGCCTTCTAACTGAAAGGTCGTGGGTTGGAATCCCGCTTCGGGCATGGATGTTGTGATGTATGTTGATTTTCTCTAACAGAATTTGACGGTGCAAAATAACCTTAGCTGTTGACGCACCTAAAAACCTAGTTACTACTACTACTAAAAAATGTCCCTCACCCTCTCAAAATATTTCGTTCGCCTGCTATCGCACGACTTTTTCCGTTTTTTTCTCTTTCCTCAACCCTTTTGTAAGGGCGCGTATGCATTCCCTCTTTCTCCATACCAAGGCATACAGTATTTCTGCCCTCGATTCTCCCACTCCCGGCAGACGACGTTTTCCTCCCCTCCACCGCCGCTTCGTCTCCATCCTGCACATATCTCGTTCCTCTAAAAGGATATATGTACTAGCCTATCTCGCTCCTTCCTCTCTCACTACACTCTTCGTTCTTTCTCATCCTGTCTCTCTCTCTGCCTTTTCTCTCTCCACCTAAAACCTTTCTCTCCCTCCCGATACCGCACTTTTAAATCGTCTCATTTCGTGACAAATCTTCGTTTCACTAAGTCTCTACCCCGCTGTGCTTACTTTTGACACGGACTATCTCTGACCCCGTAATTCTATTTTCTCTCTCTCCCCCTGTCTCTTTCCCTCCATCCCCCCTCTTTCCCTCCCTCCCTCTCTCTCTCCCTCCCTCACCCCCTGTTTCTCCACGTCGCGTTCTCCTCTATTTCTTTTAGCCTTCCATTTCTATGTTTCTCTATTTTTCACGTCGCTTTCTGAGTGTTTTCTTTCTTCGCCAGAGCCGCTCGCACCCGCATACTTATTCATGTTTACAAGGAGACGCAGTTCTCTTTGCGTGTAGTACTTCTTTTTGTTTTATGCAGCGCCTTTTTGCAGCGAGTGAAAGTAAGGCTAGGGGAAATGTGAGTAGTTTTTAGCCCTGCTGCCTGCATAATATGATAAAAAAGTGTGTAAAATAAGTACGCTTACATACGTATTCATGCCTGTATGCATGCGTTTAAAAACGTTCTTATGGTTAAGCAACATGGGCAAAGGCGATCTGTTGGACGCAGTTTTGTGGACGTTTGCGTGTGAAGAAAATGTGATTACGTTTTATATATGTCTATGCATATAATATAAATAATAATTGAGGAAATTTTGTTGAGGAAGAACAGGAGTTAAAAGTAATGCACCCCCTGCCACCCACCAATCTGGTGATTTGCAGGGTATTATGTAAATCTGAATCTGAGTAAGTGCCCTGCAAACCACCGCAATTGGTGTGTGGCAGGGGGAGTTTATCTCCGACCTATCATATTATTCTCCTATTATGCTCTCTTATCGTCTTACGGAAAGGATCCCTTGTATCTATCTGTCCTACAATCAATTTCTCGAATATTGTCATTGTGGTCTTGCCGTCCTAGGAAAGTTGGGCTCTTAATTACGCCTGATAATTCATCACTAAAGTCATCTGATCTAAATCTCTTCAATAGCCGATGCCTAGATCTTTCTCGCCTTTTCTCCATTGACCCCCATTCAAACTCTTTTATTAGGCTCGTAATGCTTATTTGCCTACCATATCTACGTTTCACGAAACGCGCTCCCTTACGTTGAATTTTCTCCAGCCCCTGAATAAGGTCTATCTCGTTAAGGGTCCCATACGCTACGCGCATACTCAACGGTCTAAATAGGGAAAAATAAAAGATATAGATGAATATGAAGAATCCCGATAGAAGGATGATGCAGAGCTCTCTGATGCATTTCCTTCTTCAGGAGAAGACACGTAAATTAGCATCATCATTATAGATAGTCTGTCCGTGGACAGGTCCGTGATTATTCATGCTTAAACCTGGCTCTCCGTATACTCCTATTTTCGGCAGTCTTCTTCATGTCTTCATAGCTCTTTCCCTTTCAAGTCGTCGACTAGCTGAAACCTTTTCCTACCTCTTTCTCTTTTTCCATCCAGTTTTCCTTCTAGCACTTCTTTAATCATTCTCTCTCTTCTCAGGTAATGTCCAATCCAGTTCGCCTTCCTCTTTCTGATAATCTGTATAATCGTTCGCTTCTCTCGTATTCTTCGTAGTACTTCCTCATTTTTCACATTCAGCATTCTTCTCCATGTCCACATTTCGAAACTTTCCAAGTATTTAATATCACTTTTCCTTAGCGTCCATGTTTCTTCCCCATAAAAATCTATACTCCATGCATAGCATTTTATCAACTTCTTGCGGATATCTTCCTTTAACATATGATCTTGTAGATAATGATCTTTTGTTAAGGCTTCTGGGGCATAAATGCCGTGAATTTTTCAATTCGGGCTATAAAAGTTTCTCGTATTTTCTTTCATCACATTTTAAACTCCCCTATGGCGAATATATTAATAAATTACTCTCACTTTTTCAGTTTCCTCTTTTCACTTTACTGCTTAACTCCATTTCAAAACAATGTCGCTTTCCTCTCTCCCTCCCCTGTCACTCCCTTTTTGCAGCAGCCCACTTTCCTTCGCGTGCCCTCCACGTGACACTTTCACCCATTCTACCCTTCGACCTTGTCCTCTGACCCTCTCTTCACAGAGCCAACTCTCTCTCTAGCTCCACCTCTCCGAAATGAGGCAATCCCTTCCTTACACTTCGGGCACTAATTTATTACTTTCTCCATACGTAGTAAGGGGAAAGTATTGTGTTCACGAAAAAAATCGACTTGGAGATTTCAACGGAAATACACGTTTTGAGGTCCCTAGAACACGTTTAGACTATTTTCATAATGATGTCTGTGTGTGTGTGTGTGCGCGCGCGCGCGTGTGTTTGTGGGCGCTCTAACTCAAAAAGTACATGCCATATCGTTACCAAACTTCATATATAACACTTGAGCATGAGCACAAAGAACTGATTAGTTTTTGGACAATAACGAAAGTCGAGGTTTAATCGAAACCCGATTTGGTTTTTGCGATATTTCTTCGTTAAAACATCATTATTTTATATATAATTCTGTACAAAAGTTATAGATAATGTAATTTCCTACAACTTTCATTTGAAACAATTTTCTATATCAGTTATTGTTTAGGAGTTATTTATAAATAACCGGTTTTTCGGTTTTCTCCTTAAAAACATCGTTATTGGTAATCTTCGTGAGGACCAATGTTGTAGATAATAATATTTCTTCCAAGTTTTGTTTGAAACAAATTTTCGTAGAAACATCCATTTCGGAGATATATAACTTATTCTTAATTTCCAGTACTATACAGCGCCGCCACCATGTAGCTGTGAATTCTGTAAACATATTCAAAATATAAGTAATTTACAGCAATAACGATGACTGTATTCTTTTACGATACGAAATGATAATTTTTCCTCATAATGCTGTTCATAATAATTTAAATATCTATACCCCAAATATGGAGAAAGTCTTGTGTTGGCCACATCAGATTTTCTTTTTATTTTGTTTCTATTACATTCCTCCCATTGTCCAATTTTCTATCCTTATACTTCGCGCTTACCTCGTCTAATTCTCCTATCGAGTGAACGGCAACGTTTTCATATCCGTGTCGCCATTTCCCCTCAGTCACAATCCTCTTGAAATTCTTTCCCCCCTCCCCTCTTACTTCTCAGTTTTTATCCCAAGCCTTATTTCAAGGCGACTTATTGGGTCTGGGTGAGGATAAAGAAAAAAAACCAGCCGAGATGACTTATAACGATGATGTTAAAATAGTGGTATTATATAAATTTTGCTGACGTGATAAAACGTTTAAATCGCGTCGAAATGATCTCTTTTTGGTTATTGGATGCCGAACTCGCCGTTTATTTGGAACATTTATGGATATGAAAAAACGCACAGCTGCGTCTAATGGTGAAAACATTGTGATTTAGACTTTTTCCCGCTCTCTATAGATTTTTCTGAGAGGGAGTTCTAGAAATGAATCTTAAGTTAAATAATTGTAGACATGTTTTATCAAATATAAAATTTTTATTATTTCCTTTATAGTATATTTTTGGTAAAACTTCCACATGTTCATTTTAATTAAAATTGGTCAGGATATAACACGTTTTTAAAAGAATTGGCTAAAATAATAAATATCATACCTGGATATTCATTAAAATTGTTTTTTTAAAACCAACATGACTTGTTTCACAGAATTTATAGAAATTAATAATATATCCATGGAATGAATCGGTACCTTTAAGGGCTTTTTTATTCTAAATTATCGTAATGTTTCTGTAGGAAGCTTTTCAATTCACGTCAAGGTGAATTTATAGGTCAGTTAGAATTTTACCCAATAGAGAGCTTACTGATCGGCTCAATGGGAACCTATGTTGATAATTTTTTAATAATATTTACGGTAAGTATGTAACGTTAGCAATCACAACGGTTCAAGCGTTGCTGTATGCAAGAGGTAATTTATTATAGGGATTATGTCGATTGACACCAAAGTAAGCGATAAAAACTTTTCTTCAAACAGATAATACTTGCAAAAAGGATAAAGATTATGTGACGTTGAGATATAAGTACTGATACTGCGTCGAATACAACGGAGAAAATCGTACTCTCGAAAAAAAGCGCGCGGTATTGCAGGTTTATTAACAATAAGAACGTCAGCATTGTTCAGCAGCTTATTGATCTTTGGGGTGTTTGCGATACAATAAGGGATCGCGTGTTCCAATCAAATGTGGAATTGCCGTTTTTAAATGGAAATATTGAAAATTTTTAAAACTAATCCCGATTGGAAAGGCCAGTAACGAAGCGGTATATTGTATATCGGGTTAAATTTTTTCTTTACATAATTGTTCTCACTTGGTTTACTCCGGATCGTCACATCTCCATAACGCTTTCATTCTTTTCATATTTTCACTTTTATCTTCTTATTATTTCACTCCAATTCCAACTAAGTTATTACCATTATTCTCATACTGATTTCACTTCAGCTATTTACGTTAGCGGAATCACTTCAGCTCAAAAACTATGGCATCTCATTAGTAGCAGGCATCTACAAATGTTCCCTTTTGAGTTTCTGAAAGGGCAAGAGCAATGAATTAGACTCGGAGTATAGAACTGATAGATCGAATATCCAATCTGCGGAAAACGTTAAATATTTAGGAGTCACCATTTGTCGTGATCTCTCGTGGAATATGCATATTCGAAGGATCGTAGGTGCAGCCAATAAGAACTTGGGCTTCGTAGGCAGAATAGTAAGAAATAGTACAGACAGGTACAAGAAACGTGTTATTTATCATTGGTCAGATCTCATGTCGAATACGCTTCCAGCATATGGGATCCTTACGAAAAGGGGCAGATACATGAGTTAGAAAGAATCCAACGTAGAGCAGCCAGTTTCGCAAAGCAAAAATATTATCCATTCAAAACTATTGAAACGCATCATTTACTTTATTGAAAAAAATTCGTATTATTGTGAGTTAAATATAAATTGGAAGATAGATTGACTCCAAATGACGTACATAGTTATACCTTGAGCTTCACGAAGCAAACCGCATATTTTTACTGCATAGAATGCTCTTCCGCGATCAAAAAATATAATATGACCGGTCTCTTTTAGTATGCACGAACCAAGCAAGAAATTTGTGCGGAAAATGTTATGAAATAAAAATCTATATACGCTAGGGGTTGGCAAAATTTTCCGCATAACTGAGAAAGCTTCGGCGGGTCAGTTCAAGTCGGAAGTTACTTCGAGATTCTGTGGTATCATGTAAGGGAAATTCATGTCTAAATAATTTATTAGCGATGAAATATTCATTTGGAAAAGTTTTGGGATCATAATTTTAATTAGAAATCGCGGAAGTTGTCTTAGTAATATTTCAAGGATCACATTTTCATTCTGGATTAGCTGAGCGGAAAAAACGTTCTCGCGGGCCGTGTGCACGGTCGCTATGGTTCTTCGCTATATTTTCATGAGACACGTAAAATCCGTCATTATTAAATGTTTATTCATTTTGAAAAACGTTAGCGCTTTCCTCCTTTCTCCATTCTCTTTGGGTCGATATGCTATTCCGTTTTTATTTCTGTTATCAATTTCTTTCATCTTTTAATAGTGGCCGTAGAATGTAAAGGTCGCCCCGATAACGACAACACAAACTAACCTCTATAATTCGAACCACTATCATTCGAACGTCTATAACTCGAACCTCAATTTTGACCTGGAATTTTATCCATCTGGGTCTATATATTCAAAGCATTGGAACATGTCTGAAACAGTGGTCACTATCAGAGATGTATGTACCTAGGCGATATGGCGCCTATGGCAAAATTTTAGGAAACACCTCTGTTATGCAGGATATAATTTTTTCTTCGTTTTAATAAAGAATATTAGCATTTTTATTGTAAACAAATCAACGTTTGAGTGTTAAAATAACACTTATTTATGGGAAAATTAACTTTTCGCACTTTTTGCAAGCGGCGTCTATGGCAAATGCCACCTCCGCCATACCCTAGTTACGGAACTGGTCACCATTATACAATAAAACATTTTTCCGTGCGCTCAGGCTAAACCTCCCATTATTAAAGTTCGCTTCAGATTCATTTGTCGACTAATGGAGAGAGACATGAAATAACTGTCCATATGTGCAGTTATTGATGCTCGAGTTTTTAATAAACTAATTATATGCATTTTATATCCCTCAGACAAATTAAACGAATCTAATACAATACAGATATTTTTATTTTTATTAGTTTAGAATATGCTCAGTTCACCGTAAAAAATACTACTCTTCATCAATAAATGCTTGCAGTAAATTAATTGCATTCTGTAGGGTTATTTTTAAATGACGTAATGGTACAAGCGATCGCCAGTCCTCTTTTTTTCCGTGCTTCATTCTCTATCGTCCCTAAAAATCAACCAAAAGCCATTCGCCATAAAGAACCCAAGTCATTCGCCTTCAATTCTTGTCGACTTCCCTTCCTCGTCCAATCTTCCTTTGGCGCAACCCTTTCTTTCCCTTCCAGGTCCCTCTTTTGTGCCGCTCCTTTATACCTTTCTGACGTCCAATACTTTCATTCCTCTCTCCCCCTTACCTCCCTCACTCCCTCCCCTCTTACCCTCCCCCTCTCACTCCCCTTCCTCGTATATATCTCGATCTCTCCCTCACTCGTTCCTTTCTCAAATTTAATCCCCTACCATTTTCACACCGTATCCTAAAAACTTGGAGATCTCTCATGCCCTCCAGGTCCCAGGCGGTCTCTTTTTTCCGCCTTATTCATTTCCTCCCGGTTTCCCCTGATTCAAAGTACTCTCTCGTTCTTCTACTACTACTCATATTTCAGCGTTACATCGAAATAATGGAGGTTTCGGCAATGTTTAATGGTTGCCAAGTGGGATATGTCCACTTCAACGGTGGGCTTTTTTCAAGTGTTAAAAGCTATCATACGTATATATTGTTATTGTTTATAGTTTGGTAGGAAAGTATGAAACGACGTTTTCCCCTATTTTAAAATAACCAATTAGTTTTTATTTGAGGATGTTAAGAAATTTCTCCATTTAGTATATGTGATATATTAATTATGCTCTCTCTATAAAATAAATGTGCATGCGTCCTCATGGTATGTTTTCATTTTGCCACTTTAAAATTGCTGTTAATATAATTGCTAAGAAAAATATTTATTCTTTATTTTAATTTAATTGTAGAGCAATATCTTTTAATTTAAAGCATAATATAATGTTATCTCGGAGTTTTTTATAAATTTGGAATGTCTTGAGTTTGAGGATTTACGTAGCGTAAAGTGTAGGGGGCAAGAGTTTCTTTCCTTGAACAATAATCCAAGTCTATATAACTAGTGCATTGTTTTGCGTAACCCCAAAAATAATCTCTCTCCTAAATGCTGCATAATAATTGAAAACTGCACCGAGCGTTTAAATTTTAGTTATCATTTTTGCGTCTCAATGGTGTATTCTAAAAGAACGTTAAAAAAACCTGCTTTTATTGCACCCCGGAGACATTTTAGTATGCCAAATCGCGTTCTTTTTAACCCTCTCTTACCATCTTTAAGCTCGCAGCGATGTTAAATTAACTTACTCCATGCGTAAGAGAGGCAGTAACTGTGATTTAACTCTTCATCAGGTGGTAGTACCTATTATTTTCTTAAGGTTGCCAGCTAATTCGCCATCCGTTGGCAGTAGCTATGATTCTCTTAAAGTTGCCAATTAACTCGTCATCAGGTAAATAAAGTGGTGTTTCCAGGCGGTCACCCATCCAAATATTATTTCAGTCGTACGATGCTTATTTCCTCTATCGGACGAGAATCGCGGTTTTCATCACGCCAAGGCCATTACCGAAGATGATCGTTTTTAGCAATGTATTTATCGTAGTTTACATGTCCACTTGGGAAAGGTTTCGGCGAGACGATACAAGGTCTGCCGACTGCGGGGTCCCTTGTTTTCTGATGTTTTGGGTATCGCTTATTCCGCAGTGTCAAATTTTATCGCATTCATTGTTCCTATAAGTATCGCTTTCCCGTATTGATAGCTCATAATTTCTGCATCCAACCTAAAGTTTTTCATGTGATAAATTCAATGTATGTAAATCAGAAAATACACGTATGGACCTAAAACGACGTTCTAAAAAAAACAAGAAATTACCGTCGAAGATTTCTTCGCAAATAAATAAAATTAAGAACGTTTACAGTTAACAAAATGAAATTCTGTAATGTTGAATTTTGTATATAATTATTTTACCTTTAAACTTGAAATTTTATATATGGATTTAAATATATAGGTATATTAAAATATAATTTATTGTTTTTATTAAAATTTTCCTGATTTCCCGCTTATTGTTAGATCGTTTTCCCGCATCCGTCGTTTTGTTTTCATGGTCTCTTAAAAAACGATCGATCTGGTTTCTCTGTAAATATATATTTAAAATAATTCCCACCTAAAGGTAAAAAAATGTTATTATTTGCCGTCACGTTGGGTCGGTAACCTCGCGGCAAACAAATTAAGGATTCGTGATACTTTTTTCCCCTTGGTGAACCTATGGTTTCGTTTTTGTTTTCGTCCGCGAGAAATGCAAGTTTCTGTTTTTTGCGCGGCATTGTGCAAACGAACAGGTATTTTTAGTGAGCGCTTCGAAATTTTTGTGAATAGACCTGGTCCCACAAAATTACACAAATGAGAATAGAGACTTGAAAAGTGACGTTTTACTAATGTTATTTTTGATGCGAATTTAGCAAAACGGAAGGTGTTTAAGGCTTTGGGGACTTTTTTCATTAATTATGTTTTTGAAGTGGAGGCATTAATTTAAAAGGCTCTTATTTAATTCATACAATAATTCGTCTTTCTTTTTTTTCAAGGAAAAGGTGTTAAAGAGATACATTTGGCGAGAATTTATCCAAAAGTGTATAAAATTTTCTCTATACAGTTTCATTGGGGCAAACTCGTTTTAGTCTTCGAATGGAAGTTTTACTTATTTAAGCTCGAAAATGCTACGCGAAACTTAAAAAAAAATTGCTTTGTATGGAAGCACTACCAACGTTATCCAATTTCAGAATCTCATGTGTTTGAATTGACAACAGCACAAAAATAACCTTTGAGAGAAAATGTTTAACTAGGTCTCTGAAGCTCACTTTTTAATTTTTCCTATTCTGTTCAGGTCTCTGAAGAGTTAAGCATCGACTGCTTTTGATTCGAAGTGCAAGCAACTAAGCACCTTTGCGAATATATTGCACGGGGAATTCTTTAAAACGTTTTATCGTTAACGGCGAAAAGAATGTTGTAACGGTATACTCAGTTGGTTCGCTTTATAAAACATTTCTGTGACCTAAGAAAAGTACCGTTCTATTATAATAAATAACATTCTCGTTCTGTGTGTATGATTTTTAAAAAATAATGCGAACAACTCGAGAACGGTCTCTTTTCGATCTTTCGCAAGGTATTCGGCTTGTTCTCTTGCAAGTTTTAAATGGGTCACCGTCAATGATAAAGAGCATGGGTTCGATTACAGAAGTGTTTACTTTATCCAAATTATTAACATGTGAACGAGAACCTTTTAAAGTTTCGTGAACTTTTCGAAAGTTCTCTACTCATTAAAGAAACAAAACTTTCTCAGAATCTGTTCCCCTTGCTTAAGTCGTTTCTTCCGAAAATCAATATTATTTCTTTATCCACGATTCAAAAGAAGGGTTATCTATTCGAGACACCAAGGAGAGAGAGAGAGAGTACATGTTCTCCGCCATCCCTGTAATGAAAGGGATCGACGATTTAGCGCATAAATAGATTTATCGTCGTCGGATTTGACGTCATAGGAGATCATCTTGCTTTCCCATCCCTTTAACAACTCCACCCCTTTTCCTTCCCTTCCTTCCAGTTTGCCCTTCCCTGTGTCATAAACCCTCCGACTTGCTATCCTCTCCCCCTGTTACCCCTCCCCCCTCCATAGCATTCCACCCTCCTCCTCTTCTGCTTCTTGTACCCCCTCTACCCCACCCCTAACTTTCCCACCTTCCTTCATCCCATTCCCTTTTCTTCATACACGCTCTCCTTACCTCTCCCATTCTACAACAGACCCCAAGTCCTCTCTCTTTCTCACGACCCTCCCACCCCCCCTCCCCCCACCTCCACTTTACTACAAGCCATCTCTGGGTGTAATCCCTTCTACACAAGCCATCACGACTTAGGAGTTTATTGGTACGGAATTGTTGTTGTTGTTGTTGTTGTTGTTGTGCAACAACTTAATTTTTTCGAAATCCCAGTGTATTTCGCTGTTCGCAAAAGCATGGTCAGGATTTGCTGATGTGTACTGATGCGTGTCTCAAAGGTGAATCTTGGGGAATTTGCACGAAAATTCCCCGAATGATATTTTGAGCTATAAATATGTAAGGTTTTTAATTTGTTTATTTAAGAATTTCAAGTGTGAATATGAAGTTTGTAAAATTTATGCAAATGTTCCTTATTGGACTCATTACTTCGACGAAGATAGTTGGAATTACAAGTCTCACCTGCTTCCTTCTTTTAATTCAATAGTCTTCGTATGCTTACACACACACACTCACAAACTCACATGCTAGCTGAACAACCCGTTCTTTGCCGGAGGTATTTGTGATTAGTAACTTGACAAGATTCCCTTTGTCTTTCATGACTTGGAAGTCATAACATCATCTTCTTCGACTTCCATAATTTTGAGAAACATGCTGAAAACCCTTTTACAATACTTCCTCATAGACTGTGTTTATGGCCTTTCTACCTGGAGAAAGAATATATAAATTATTTCGGTGACTTACTTTAGAGCATGCTTAGTGAAACACCATGAGAAAAGCGTTGTGCATGTAAGCCAATGTGACTACTTTTAGCGACTACCTTTAGCGTTTGACCTTGGGACTTGTTATTAATAGTCATTGCAAAATAAACCTATACCGGAAATTGAAGACCTTTGAATTGAGAAGGGTAGTCGTTAACGATATATTGTATAAAAACACTCTTTTTCAAAATAACTATTTCAATAACATGGGAATTTAAAGTTTGAACCTTCAAACGGTCATTACAAAGTTTTGGAACTTCTAAATTCCACAGCAATATAATTGTATCCCTGCAGGATTCTGTGAACTCCTCTTAAACATAGTATAAATTACTGCGTCCTCCACATTTTTTTAAGGTATCCACAGAGTTATTAACAATTTCTTCAACATAAAATACTTTATAGGAATCTCACTGAGTGAAGCTACCCTTCATTTTTTTGTATCGAGAATAGTTCTTTCGTATAACCATGAAATTGAATTTTTACTCACATGAGAAATTTCTTGGTAAAATGTCTAATTCCAATTCATCAACAGATTTCACCATATCGCTTAGTTTTTCTGGTATCTCAAATTCATCATTTGCATCTGGATATTTTTCCATGACCTATTTGCAGAAAGTATTCCACGGATTCACCTGCTGCATAATCCCGTTTTCAAAATATGTACTCTCATGCTTATTGAAAGACTTAGTAATTTTTCTGCTTTCCTCCACATAAATGAAGATTTTATTTAAAATATTCTTTATATAAAGAAAATGTGAAATCACGCATAAAAATCTTTTTCGTTTAACTTTAAAAAATTATTTAGCTAACTTGTTGCGAAGGGTATAATGACGCAGTATCATATATTTTTTAAATATAGCTCATATATGTCTTGTTCTCTTCGTATTCACCGTTTCGCCAAATATCTCACTTTTGTACCACAAATGGGCTTGAGGTATGCCGTGAGAAACCGCTCCCTCTTCTCTTGCATAGAATTTGTCGTCTGGCACGGGCTGAAAAACGGAGTAGGACGAAGGGCGGCAGATGGGATAAAGTGCAACGTGTAGAAAGGAGAGAGGCCTGATAATGAAGCCATGGAATGGCAGGGGAAGGACTCTGGGGAAAGCTATGTTGCCGGAATAGGAGCGTCAGAGAGAGAGTAAATAGAGGGAAGGAAGGAGAGAAGAGGGAGAAACGAGAGAGAGAGAGAGAGAGAAGAGGGACCGCGCATATATAAGGATTTAGGGTCGAATGAGGGCTTTAACGGTTTATAGATGAAGCAGGGTATCCGTGACGAATGGGATAGAAGCAAGTATTCATGGCAGAGATAGAGTGAGAATAATGAAATCTACCGTTGAGGGAGAAAAGCACAAACAGAAAGAGAGAGAGAGGAAATGATGACGTATGGAGTGAAGAGAAAGGTATTAAGGTGAGTGAGAGCGAAGCTTAGGACGAAGCGAGAGTAAATGTTTTCGGCTCGACGTTACGATCAGGAGGATATGCGAAAATTGATCGAGATGATAAACGAGCGTTATATTGAGGAAGAAGAGCCTTCCGCCATCTTCCAGTCGGAATTTGTACTTTGGTAACGAGGATAATGCGCCTCACGCAACCCGTCCTAACTACCAAATCCATTGCGCGCGGTATTTCAAAACTTTTCGTTCTGGTAAGCGCCGGAAAAAAAGGTGAGCAACTAGAGTACTGATTATCAAGGCAGCACTTCTACTAAGGAGAATAAAACGCCAAAGTCGTAGTATAATATATAGATAGATATATAAATAACTATTATATATATATATATATATTTATATATAACTACTAATTTAAAGTGGGTGATTTGTCATTTAAGAACTCCATTATAAACAAACTCTCACATTCTGGATTTTTCCGCAAGGGATTATGTCGTTACACGATAGAAAGAATTGGTTTGTTTAGCGAACCGCATGACGTCCCTTAAAGATAGCCGCAGGTGGCTATAAGACACGAATTTTATCTTTGGAAATGGCCCTCGAAAAATTGGATAAATTAATTGGTTAACGCAAACATCGATTAATTTATTCGCGTGTTGCATCGCTGCGTGATGGTTATAGCCGGGTTTGTCCGTGCGATAACGCGACACTGGTATAACGTGCAGCATGTTGCGAAGCCATGAACTCTCGAGTGTCAGGTGTTGTTACCATTAACCGACCGCTTTGGGCCTTAGTAGTGTTACATGTCGTGGAACAAAATTATCCTTGTGTTTGCGCGATTTCCCCCGTAGTAGGCTTTATTATGATCGGTGTAAGTTTACCATGTCTGTTACTTGTTGATGTTTACGCTCTGAATGATTGGGAAACTTTTGGAGGAAATTTTCTTGATTTTTAAAGCATTGATTTCATTAATTCTCATTCTGATGTGGCACTGCATTTTTGAAATGTAAATTATTTACAAAATATCCTTAGGACCAAAAACCTTGCCCAATTTAAAAGTAAGCGATTAAAAAAAGTTAAATATATTTCCAATAATAACTTCTAATATGAATAATGTTGGTTTCATATTTCAAAGCAGACAATGTTTATGTGAGCTTTAGTTCAATTCTTGAAATTTCTTTCTATGCATCGATACCTATTCGAGAAAACTTTTTAAAATCGATAAATTTAGGGCAATATAAGATGCTATAAAAATATCTCGTCCATATATTCAGTTCACTATAACGGGTAGACTTCATTAAAACATATTTTTGCAGGGGAGAGTCGTAAAAACGGAAAGAGAGATAAAGTCACGTCATTTGGCAAGCGTGAGTTTACGAAAATTTGTCCCCAAAATTTTCAGGTCGAATTTAATCGTAGACATTTTCGTTTGTCTACTGACATCTTTTGCCATTTCGACCGCTAAATATTTTATATCCTTGGCGCAGTTTGCTTCGATAAATACAGACGCTACGTAGGCACTCAATATTTAAATAAACACGTCAAATCGTTCTCCGTTATAGTAAGGATCGGAAAGGAGCGGAAAAGAGACGCCAAATTGCGAAGAGACAACAGCGTGGGAGCAACGGCGAGAAACGGGGCGAGGAGTAGTAGTTGTAGTAGTAACAGGAGAAACGGTATAGAGTTAGTCCATCAACGTTTGGCGTCATAAGCATACAGGAGTAACTTTGACCACTCAAAACGGTATCCGGCGCCCCCTCTATCTCTCGGAAGAGAGAAAGAGAGAGAGAACATCGGCTTACTCAAGTTTTATGGAGACAAATACGAAGTTCTCATTTGGTCCGTGACACTCATTCCTCACGACTCATCCTATCCTTCCCACACCAACCCGGCTAACTTCGCCACTTCGGGAATAACAGCTGAGGTACGTCTCCCGTTGTGAATAATACGGAACGTCTCACTCCCGAGCCTGAGCGAACGACTTTCGATCCTGGAAATCGGAGATTACTGCGTCTTTCGCGATCTCTGCGGCTAATTTCGTTCGGCATTGTTTCGTCTGTGATGGATTGCTCTGTTTATTTTGCGTTGCGGGAGGTGTTTCTCGAGAAGACCATCGGAATGAATAAAGATTGGAGATGGAAATATATTTGCACCCCCTGAATCGGTGGCATCATTTGCATGATGCCGATAAGATTCTATCGAAAAGTATTTGTTTAGATGCCGGTGTTTATGTTTTAATTTTATATTATGTTTAGTTCGGGAAAAATGAGCGAAAACGCATTGAAGTCTATCTTTAAAATTTTTATTTTTGTTAATTTTTCTATTTTTCGTTTTAAAATTGAAATGCAACTGAATGCGATTAAACGGATATTTTAATTGAATGATTCAGTGGTTTACCTCAAGTTACTACTTGTATATTACATTTTTGATCTCTGACGAAAAGACGTAGGAATAATAGTAAGTGAACCAATAGGATATCAAGGAATAAAACATTAATCAGCTTATCTTTGTTTTGATGCCGTGCAATCAATGTTACGAAGCACTGGCAAAAAAGAAATATCTATTGCACTCTCCCTGTAATGTAGTTGATGAGGGATATTATAGGCATTACTTTGCAGATAAAAGGTTTTTTGGACGAAACAAGAGGAGTAACGTATTCCTTTTACCAATAAGATTTCTTGAAATTTTTAATTTAAATTTCCCCAAGTACTTATCGCCTTTAAAGATCTAAACCAGGGACGTGCAACCTTTTTACGTTGTGTGCCGCATTCATACATGTAATTTCTTTGGTGGGCCGTATTAGACGTCACAAGTACCTTGGCGGGCCGGATGAGAGTTTACACTGGGACTTACTCATGAGATTTTAAGCATGAAAATAAAATTTTAACCATTTTTGGGGTGAAAACTTCCCCAAGATATGTTATGACAACAGTCGTTCTTCAAATGTACAAAATTGTCTGTAATAAATATCGCAGACCATATATTTACCAAAGCTTCGCGGACCGCATAAAATGCTCTACCGGGCCAGATGCGGCCCACGGGCCGTAGGTTGCACGCCCCCTGATCTAAACCAGGGGTCGTCAATCTACTGCCCGTGGGACATATGCGGCCCCCGAGAGCGTTTTATGCTACCCGCGAAGCGATGATGAAGATGCTGGCTGTATAATTTATCACAGTCAATTCCACGTTTTTTCACCGAAATTATGGTCTCAAAGCTTTTTATGGTGGAGGTTGAACACTAGTAAAATAATTAGAACTTATTTTCACTTAAATAAGACCACAAAATATCCAGTTAACTTTTGATTTAAAAGGCCATTCTGCCCGCCGGAGCTCTCGTGATCTCCAATGCGGCCCTCCGAAGCATTCACAACAACGAATGTGGCCCGCCTTATAAAAAAGGTAGCAGACCCTTGATCTAAACCATCGTGCGAATGAAACCGTTTCATTAAAACAGCTAATTTTTACACCTGTTAAGTAAAATAAATCGCAGGCACTCTTAAGGTCGCACCTTTCACTTTTCTGTTTATTTCACGGGAATCTTCTAGACTTTCTCTTCTCCTTGCAATAACTTAATCTTTCAAAACTGCGAAATTTTCCGACGGTAGAAAAGCAAACAAACGCAGAGGTATTCACATTCTCCCTCAAGATGAAAGATGTTATCAACGCGATACTCGGGCAGAATTTTCGTGTTCAGCGTTACTTTAATCCGATGTCTCTCTCTCTCTCTCTGTCTCTCTCCCTCATTGTGTCTTTCCTTATTATAGCCCATCGCGTGATCAAGAATAATGTCTTTCATTTCATTGTCTTTTCCACGTCGCACCGCGTGGCGAGGAAGAATCTCCCGTCACACAGCGTCTTCGTTTACCTTCGGAATTACTCTTCTTTCCTCACGGCATTCCGAACGGTTATGACGAAAGCAAGGATGACGGGGTTAGGAAATATGAGAAGAAAAAATTTGTGAGCGAGAGAGGAAGAGTGTGGGCCGGATTTTAATCTGTTTTTAATCACGCGAAAATTTAATCGTGTCCGTGTGATGTCTAGGAAATTTTTGACCTCATTAAATCTCATTCGTCGAAAAATTATGAATTTATTACTTTTTTTAATGGCGGGAATCCATCCGTAATTTTTTCCCCGGAAAATGCTTGATTCATACGATGTTCAACTTGTAAATGGGAATAAACACTCTTAGATAGATATGCAAATACACGCGTGCGTACCTGTCTGCAAATAGACGCCCTCAATTTGATAGAAGATTATTTCGTCCTTCGGGATGATTCACGAAAAGGTAAAGATTGAAAATGCCGTCTAGTTTGTTGTTTGTTGTATATTATAGGTCCAAATGGCTCGCGTTTTAATCTCTAGAGCAGGGGTGAGCAAGCTGCAAGGAAAGCTAGGAAATAGGCCGCATTAGAATTCAAATCGGAAGTCACTGAGGAGACAGCGAGGAATCCTATTATAGTTAATATCCATGACAAAAAATAAAAATGTAATAATTTCACAAGTAAAGGGTTTCCTAGAATATTTTTTAACAAGCAACAATTAAATTATTAGTAACAAATAAGAACGAACGGAATTATTTTAGGAATCGAAATCCTCATTTTATTGGCGCACACTTTTTCCTCTTCCTCCATCGTAAGCAACGGAAAAAAACGCATGTTTCCATTTTCCGTCTTTGCTGTCATTGAAATCTCGGAAGCAGGAATGGGCGTGAAAAATGCAAAAAAAAAGGGTATCGGACATCTGGTGGCTGTTCGTTCCTGTTCGTGCAAACCAATCCTCCCTCTCTCTCTTCCACCCCTCCCTGACCCATTCAACGATTCCTCTCCACTCCTTTCTCTCTCTCTCTCTCTCCCTCCCTCTCTCCCTCTTCACCAAGCTCCTCTCATCCTCTCTTGACCCTTCTGTCGCCCTCTCATCTTGCCTGGACTTTAGGTAATTGGACACCTGCAACTTTCCGATGATGACATTCGTTCGCCGTGATCGACCGGATGTTCTTTGCAAGTGTTCACTTTTTTCCGGAATCGGAAAATAGGAGTGTGACTCACGCTCTGGGCTAAATCTTTAAATTGGAAACCCATTCTCAGAGACAGAATGAGGCGTTTTTCATTAATTGCGACTCTTATCGGATAATACAATTTTTTTATTTTGGCGGATGAAAATTTGGAAATAATTGCCACTTTAGATTTTTCCAACTTCTTTTAAGTCTTCGCGGACTTAAAATGAAAAATAGCGATACAATTACCGAGACATTTTTTGCTTCATTTTTGCAGATGTTAAAAATATATTTACGCATTGAGAAACTGGGGCAGTCTCTTCGAACGTGTAAACAGGCCAAATCTCTTTGGAATCGTAAAAGGTAGTGTCGTATGCAGCTGGGAGATTTATTAATTTTGGCCATCCCAGTCTTTTCTATTTTCGTTCTTCTAGAGCTGTAAACGTATCGTCTATCAAAGAATGCTCGAGTAGTATTTATTCTTTTGTCTGATTTAGTTTCTCACAGTCAGGTTTTAAGTGGACTGGTTTTAATTTAATTCTGAAAAGAATGAATCGCTTGGATACCGCTTTATATTGCAATGGTGCCTAAACTTTTCGGTTTGAGCACCACGTGATCCATTTTGCCTTCATCGCAAGCTAAAAGTGGTCGAAAATACGTCTGAAGAATACTATAAGGAAAATAAAGACTTTAGGATCAGTATTACCTAATTTTTTCACACCTTGGTACTTTTCGTTAAAATTAGGCTAATGCCGGCACCGGGTTTCCCGACATCTTCCTGCGTTTGTCCAGTGTGGAAGGAATTATGGCTATAATAATCAAAGAGGTTGATTAATCTGAAAAGAACAAACAAACAAAACAAATGATGCGAGGAGGGAATCAGAGGTCAAAGTTGCACTGGATGAGGAAAGAATGGAACAGTTAGAATGTTATATTTATTTGGATAATGTGTTGTTATTACTTGAAATGGGAGAAGTACAAAAGAGAAAATGAAATATATAACCAAAGCAAAGGGAAAAATTTTATGAAACGACGATAGTTGTTGGCAGGCAATCTGAACATATTTAAAAAAGGTAAGTGAAATCCTTGATGCGGAGTGTAGTATTACATGGAAGCGACATGTGGGCTATGAGGGAGAAAAAAGATGTAAGCAAATTAGAGGCGTTTGAGATGTGGGTATGACTAGAGAAAATGAAATGGAGAGAAAGAAAAACAAATGAGGAAATTTTTTAATAGAGTGGAGTGCTTAATTAATGTAATAAGGGAAAGACAGATGAAATGGGTATGTCAAACTTTGAGAGGCCTGTTGAAAGGAGTCGTAAGAGTGAGGAAGCTAAAAGAGAGGGAGAGAGTGGAGGGGGAAAGAGGAGGGAGGTAGAGGGGGAGAGGGAGGGGAGGAGGCAAAGAGGTAGGAGGAGGAATATACATTAACCCTAGAACGGTAGACTTAATCGTTTGTATCTTATTGGTAGACATACGTAAATTTTACGTACAAGGTATTTGAGTCTTGAAAACATATTTAGATTGTAAAATTTCTTCATTATTCTTCAGTAAATAGCATTATGAAATCAAATAGGCGAAAAGTACTACAAAATTGTTAAATAATGTCAACTATATATACTTTAGGAACAATAAAATGAAATATCTATAAAACATCGAATAAACTGTAGATAAAAAATCTTTTTAATAGCAATTTACAGACAGGAACTTTAAGCAGACGTTAAAAGAATACTAAAAAATTATAGTAGAGGTAGTATAGATACAACAATGAGAAAATACATTTTTAAATTTATAGTAATATAATATGAGCAGTTGCACTTTCAAAACTCGGGGATATTTTGTCAGTCAGCTTTCGAAGGTCTCTTGTTTCTTTATCGTCATACAACTCCTGAAAACTTGTATACTTATATGTATCAATTTATCGTAACAGTCTTCGTCAGAAAGTGAAAAAGTGACGAGAATCATCGTGACGAAAATAGATTATTATGAGCATAATAATAGGTAGAGGAATTATTATAATATGATAGTTGATATACGGCAATGTTTTGTATAAATAATTATCTCAAGATGGTAGATATACGTAAATATTACTTGCTAAAAGAGTCGCTTTTTGGTAGATATGCGTAAATCTGACGTAAAACAATAGTCACTTGTTGGTAGACAAACGTAAATATTACGTATATGATGTTGGAAATCGCCGAAGTACGGAGAGCCCTGGAGATGCAGCGACGTCGCAAGCACAGAAATTAGTCACAAACTAAATGAGGAAAGCACTGCTGGGAGTAGGTTGGAGGTGATACCACTCGAGGGAGAGGAGTGGGGAGCGTTTCTTGCAACATTGTACGTAAAAATTACGTAGTCTACCGTTCTAGGGTTAAAAGGAAGGGGGTGGTATGAAAAGAGAAGTCCTCGGGCGGTACACGCTCTGATGATATCTCTTAATTATTTTAGGCATCACCATGGAAAATTTTTGTTGACGTGATCCATAACGTACATAAATGGAGGGTATTTTAATCTTGTCGATATTCATAAAGTGTCGATTAGCGAAAACATTCCTACATTGACCTTACTTAAAATTCATCCAGTTATATAAATTAATGTCATATAAGATCTTGCATAAGATTTCTCTAAAAAAATAAGTATTAACAGTATAATACAGGGATGATAAATGATTTTTGTGTCACGTGCCAATCAACGCGAATCATCCGAGTTTTTTTTGCGTGACACTACAATAGTTTACTCCATCTTTATACAGAAGTTACAAGCTTACGCGTGCCAAGTAAAATTACACGCGTGCATCGTATTTGCGGAATGGGACAACTGGCCACGACCGACTGGCCACGGCCGACCGGCCGCGAGACTACTGGCCGCGGGGCCAACTGGCCGCGAATAAGTTTCTCCAAAATGGTCTGCGATTACTGAAATACTGTGCAATGGTTGTGAACCCGATAACATTGAAATATATATCCCTTCTCCACAGTCAACTGTTTACTTCAGAAACAACCATAAAATCACACTAACAAAAATATTCAACCCGTCTTTTGAACCAATGACTAAAATGTAATTCGGTGAAGGAATTCATGTGAATATTTCAAGTGCGTTTATGAAAATTATTTCTTTTTATTTTCTCCATATACCGTAGTATAGAGAAAGTATTGTTTTCATTAAAATAATCAACTTCGAGATTTCAACGGAAATAGATGTTTTGAGTAAAATGTGAGAACTTTTTGTAGTTCCTCGTTTACTCAAGTAATTTAATTTTGAAAAATTTTATAACGCATTTAATTTTTTGCTTTCAAATCTTTCAATTTTTCATTCATTTATTTATTATAAAAAGCAATTAATAAGTCAGTAATAATGCATTAAAATGTATAATAGTTTTAAAGGATCTGCCCCTTAATATCGTCAAACATATGTGATACAATGTAATCCTCCGATCGAAACAACAATGAGAGGTCCTAACATCTGGAAATTTATCGACGGATTACGTAAAGTTCAGCGTGGGAGGGATTTTTATTATGAGCATTAATTGCAGGACAAAATCCTCCCGTAAAATTGAAAGTATAGAGCTGCGGATGCTAGAATTTTAGCAATTGTTGCAGATTACGGAAATAGAGACAAAATCGAATATTTAAGGGGTATTGCTCATAATTTTGAAATGGACGCCTAACTTTTTTTATTATCTGTATTACGATATTACCTATATTTTAATTTTTTCTGTATTATTATTAATTCCTACGTTTTGATATTTTATAATAAATTTTATTGATTTGTAACCTTTCCTTTGCTATTTTTATTTTCTGCCGCAGTCTAATATTCATACTCTTTTCACATGTAATGAACAAAAAACTTATCAAAATGTTACAAATAATTATAATGTTTTATAATCAATTTATATTCTCATATTTTGTAAAATATTGTTTGTAATTTTAATAATAATTAAATAACCCCATTTCAATGTTATCGGGTTCACAACCATTGCACAGTATTTCAGTAATCGCAGACCAATTTCGAGAAACTTATTCGAGGCCAGTTGTCTCGCGGCCAGTTGACCCCGCGGCCAGTTGTCTCGCGGCTGGTCGGCCGCGGCTAGTCGGCCGTGGACAGTTGTCCTAGACCGTCGTATTTGCCATCCCATTTATATAGTATGTCGAATTTCGCGCCCATAAATTATTTTTAGTTTCGTAAGTGCGTGTTAATATAAGGTGACCAGGCGTCCTCCTTTTGGAAGGACAGTCCTCCTTTTTCAATCGTCGTCCTTCCTAAAGATTTTGTCCTTCCATGTCCTCCTTTTTTGAAAATATTTTTGTCTTTGTCCTTCCTTTTACTTCACTTTTGTATCTAAGGAACATACCCACTTTGAAAATTCAGACCTATGCTAACCAATATCATGTGATTTTTGTGGATTGACTGGCTTTGCCCCTGTCTGTTACATTGTCATACGCGCAAGGAGTTCGTCTTTCTCCCAAGACACGATTCTCAGAGTACACTCAGCTTTCCAACAAACTGCCTGTTAAATGATCTTTGTCCAGCTCGCTGATTATGTTTTCTTAGCGATAAAGAACACTTTGTCTGCTAGAATAAATGTTTTATTTTCTCCTTGATTATATTTGTTTGGTTTCTGGTTTATTAAAACCTTGGTTTATAGAGCATACAATGTACCTATCGCATATCCCATCCTATTCCTCAAAATATTTCTTTTGTAAAACAAAGTCGATTCACTCCCGTTCACTTAGTTGTTATCGGCAATGCAATCGAATTGAGTGATTTTAGTAGGTTTTTGTTTCTGTGCGTACTAGTTAAGCTCTTACAGCTTCCTATTGCTTGTTTTGTTTTTCCTCTATCGGTGAACTGTAAAAAAATAGTTTTATACTGTGTCCTGCCTTAGTTAAATTTGTATAACTGCGATTACTTCATTATTATGACAAATATAATTTTCTCATTTTAATTTACAATGTAATCTTTCATTTTATTGTATTGATTTTTAAGTCTACGAAATGTCTTCAGCCAATAAAAGAAAATATCACTTAAATGTAAACATAGCTAAGGAATTTCCACATTTAAAACCTGTTGGAAATGATGATACTGTCATTAAATGTTGCATTTGTTCAGCAGTAGCTATTTAGTATCGCAATCTCCCAAAAGCACCAAAACGCTCTTAATAAAGCATCCCCTCACTTAAAAACCCTTATTTTATTTTTTTAATGTGAAATAAACCGTATATATTACAGTTTTTTGATAATGAAACATGTCCTTCCTTTTTGTATAAAAAATCGGGATTTGTCCTCCCGTTTGGTCAAAAATATCTGGTCACCTTAGTTATTATAACCAGTTAAATTTATTGTATCAACTGGAAGCGTACGGATGTGAGAAATTTTGCACAATGCATGTTGAACCGAATATTTCAAATGATGGACGTCTGAAAAGACGAATGTTATCGTGCACGGAATTAAAACTCAGAGCCGTTTGGTTAAATCACTGCTCTCCTAATTATAATTCGGTTTACATCGAGAAAACAGTCAACGCATCTAAGAAAACCCGTCATCGAATCAATTATATAATCCGTTTAGTTTATTAGTTTAACAAACAGGCGTTTAAAATTTTTAAATTGGAAATACTGGACTAGAATTTCTTTCTCCCAAACTGTACTCGTTTGTATAACATGGATAACTCGGATTCCTAAATCGAGTTCTTTTTTAGAAAAAGAAGCATTTGCTTATTTAAAACGGTCGTTTTCAGGCTTTACAAGTACTTTTTTTGGTCTAATAATGTTGTCTCGTTAGCATTAGTAGCACTATAAGGTTAAACGTATTAGCCTACTCTGCTATTTACCAATAGCATTCGCCTTGATTAAAATGATTGCATTCGTTTTCCTTTTATTCGGTAGCTAATGCCGTTTTTGCAATTTAATTATTCAAACGGGGAAGCTCGGGATTCTCACTAAAAAAAATAATGTTTATTTCCTTCGTAGACTAAAATTTATTTTCACGCTCTCGAAATTCAACAAGTGAATCAGCTGGGTTAATTCCTACTCTGAAATAATGTTATCTTTAATATTGGATAATCTCTCGCGTTTGTTTTAACATCAGAACGCCCGAATACGTTAATTAATAAACTAGTTAACGCTTAACATGTTTGCAAAACTTTAAATGGAGAATTGAAGAAGAAAAATGTCAATCCGTTTCGCAATAATACGTACTTATGTGGCTATCTTCTACTCAGATTTATTTTTTATGGAAGACTAGCAATTGCCCGTTAAAATTTAACGGGAGAATTATGATCTTTCGAATCGTTCATAAAGCGAAACGTTTCAAATATAATACACCCGAATACTCTAAGTATTCTATAAGGTATTGTACTTTTTCGTCATGATAAGTTATGGCATCTCGTATATATGTAGGTACCTTATTCTTTTTCTTGCGATGTGATCTGCCAGTCCCTTTCTCAGTTGTTCTTTTCCTTCGTTTACCCGATTATTTCTTAGCCTCGCGACTTTGACAGCCCTTTAGTTCGTTGTTTATTGGTTTTAATCGAAAGTTTTGGTCTTTTTCTTAGAGCTTAATCTAACGTTGTACAGCTAGTTCAATAATCAGAATAAAATTCAATTTTCATACAGCAATCCACACGGTCAACAATACAGCGAATCATAAATAAATATTGAAATCAACGAAAGTATGAGATAATCTAATTTTAAGTAGTTTGTTTAATTTTATAATTAGTGTAACGGATATCTTTTGACGTTAAAGTTCATCATACGAAGGGTATGAATACATTATTGATACTTTTAAGAATAATATTGATGTTATGTAGGTAAGATTCCAGTATTCAATAGATGAAAGAAGGTTCAATTGCTTTCGTCAATCGTTATAAACGCTTCCCACACGCAGTTTCCTGAATAATAATCAGTATCTATTTACGTTGCTACATCGATCGTTTCGTTGCATAAGCGAATAACGCTAAACATCCGTCTATTTGTAAGCTTAATTGAAGCTAATTGAATCCGAGGTAACAATGGCGGTCGCCTTGGCAACGCCCGGAAAGAATAGGAAAAATCAGCAAAATTTTGAAACAAATTGCGTATTAGGAGGAGTTCCATGAACAAACACACATACATACATACAATCTCTTAAATATATATACGTAGTAGATAACACAGGTAATCAGTAAAACAGAATATATTTTAAGATAGTTATCCAAAAAATAATTCCAGATTAATAAAGTGAAATCCCAGTGTTCTGATATTACTATATTTCCTACAAATTTAGTCAAAATTTCTTTGTTGTACAGGCTGTTTATTTGAAACATAAATCACCTTTTGCCTTTCACTCAAAGATAATTAAAATCCTTTAGCGATTAATGTAAAAGCTTTGCTTATTTAAGAGTGAACATATTTGCTGCTGCAAGTACCTCAGCATATTTCGCCGATAACGTTATTTATCATCATGAAAATTTTGTCTTTTTGTATAATTGTTAATAAAAAATTAAAATATTCCTAAAATATATCGCGCAAAAGAAATCAAACTTTTTAAAAACATTTCAGCACTTGGCATTATTAAAAGTAAATTTCCATTCACAGGGGTATCGTGAAAGCATGTTGTTTCGATGTAATCGAAATATTAAAATGAAAAGGAAAAAGGGTCAATTTATCCACCCGAAAATATATCGGTTAATGTCTTTCGGATACCAAATCAAATATTAACTGTCCACGCTTTATAAAATTGGATATTTCTTTTAAGAGTTATGTCCAAAGGTTAAAATTTGCGATTGTAAAAATATCTCGTCGAATTTCAGGCATGGTATCGATCTAGAAACCGATTTTCGATAAAACTTTTTATTTGCTGCCGTTTCCGTGTTCGTAATGAACCCTAAATATAACGATTAGCGAACATGTCGTAGACAGCATAAAGGTTATTTTTCCAAATTTATCTTCATTACAGAAAAAGGGGAACATAACAATCCGCGGGCGTGGTAGAACATTGACCTCTATTAGAGGTCACGCTGCAGTCATCATATCGAGCGGTTCTTAGGTCACGGAAATAGCTTTTCAATTTTCATTCCAATCGTTAGCGCAACCAACCTTTTTCGGTCATTGCGTGTCTGATCGGTAACGGTGTGTGTGTTTGTGTGTGTGTGTGTGTGTATATATATATATATATATATATATATATATATATATATATATATATATATATAAGAAAAATCACTTTCAAGCAGTGTCGAGAATTGCTAGCGTACTTTCTAGGAAATACTAAATATGGGGAGAAGAGGTATTGAATCGACAATGGTAAAAATGAGACTGGATACATATGAACATACGTTAAAATACTTAATTAATCGAAGTAATATTTCAAAATACTGCACTGAATGTTGGTTTTTGGATTCGACTGAACTTTTGAACAAGTCTTCTTAAGATAGTCTTTAGTAAATCCGGTCATTTTGTGTTATTGATCATTGGTAAATTATTTTTGAGATTTACAGTAATAAAAACTTTAATGGGTACATTTTATTGGAATAAGGACAGCAAAAATAAAGAAGAATGTTTGCTACGGTATTTTTTAGATGGTGCGGTCAATGGAAATACCTATCGAAAAATGCTTTTAATTGACCAGTGTTCGCCAATAATTTGAACAGCGTTGTTGTTCAATGCGGAATTGTACAAGAGTGAAACATTGAAGCACTTGTCAACTCTCTCACGCCATCATCTAATCCGAGGGTATCTCGAGAGTTATTTCGAAAAGTCTTCTTTCATTCCGATCCTCGGGAAATGTTAAAAAAGATTCCCATGTATAAAAAACGAGCTCTGACGCAACGCTCAATTGTTTTACTTCCGAGTCGATAGCGACCGTCTGCTTTTAACTCGTCAGAAATTTATTTTTTTTCCCTCTTGTCGCAGGAATCCCTCCGCGCACCTCCCCTTCTTCGCTCCAACCTCTCTCTCTCTCTTTTTTTCTCCCCCTCTCTCCCTCTCCACCTCCACCCCTCTCACTCTCTCCTTCCTCCTTCCCATGCGTAAACCTTTGGCCTTCCAGCTGGTCACTTTGGCCGTCCCACCCGGCGATCCGATCGATAAAAGTCTCCCGCCACCCACGCCAGCCATCTCCCCCCCTCCCCATTCCCCTCTCCCTCCCACCAACCCAAATCCCTTCCTCCCCCCCTCCCCTCACCTCCCCCCTTTCATCCCTCACCTCCCCCCTTTCATCCCTCACCTCCCCCCTTTCATCCCTCTCTTCCCCACCGTCTACAAACCCTCAATACGCTGCCGCCACCGCGTGGCACACCTTGCTTCCTCCTTCCATTCCCTTCCCAACTCCTCCCCTATAACCCTCTCATATGATGGCCCCTGGCGCAATACGCGTCGAAAACATCCAGCATTTTTTTTCGGAATCTCTCACTCTTGTTTTTTTCATTTCTATTTTATTGTAAATTTGTCGCTCTCTGTCTTTGTCTCTCTCATCCTCTCCATTTCCGGGTCTTTTTTTTTCCTGTCCGATTCACTCGCAAGTCTTGATGTTTCGTTCTCTTCCCCTTTCGTCTTGTCTTTCTCATCGTCTCTCTCTTCCGTCGATTTTCATTTCTCTTCGTCTCTCCCTTTTCGTCTCTCCTCTCTCTCCCTTGGTAACTTTCTCTCCCATTTCTGTCTGTTAGTCACTCTTTTGACCTTGTCTCTTCATTTCCTCTCCCCACTCATCTCTGTCTCTCTTCTCCTCTCTCTCTCTCTCTCTTACAATTCATAACGTAGGGTTAAATGTAAGAAGAGACTATTAATTTCGCCCGAAATAAAGTCGTTTGTCTGTCTGTCTCTCTGCCTCTATTTCCGCTCCTCTATCACTCTTCTTTTTGGTCTATCTTCACCTGTTTTCGCTTCTCTATATCTGTTCATTTCATTCTTCGTTTGTATTTATTCCTCTCTTTCTTCGCCTCTCTCCACCTATCTCTCTCCGTCTCTCTATAAGCCTCTCTCTATAACTTCATTTGTTTTCTTCTCTCTCTCTCTCCCCATCTCTTTATTTCTTTCTTAGTTTATCCCTGTTTTTTTTTCGCTCTCCCTCTCTTTGTTTCTTCTCTCTATGCCTCTCTTCGCTATTCTATCTTTGTTAGTTTCCGTTTCTCTATTTTTCGATTTCTTTATCCACGCATCACGCGCGTTCTAAGCTGTTATTGTTTTTTTCAGTGCATCCACGCTCGTTCTTTTGTTGTTTTATTTTTTCGCTATTTTTGTGTTTCCGCCGTGCGTATCTCTCGCCTCCGCGTTGAATTATGGATCAGGAGATTATTTTTAAAAAAAGCTTTCCTCTCATTGAATAATCTGGAAGTTTAGAGCTTTTTAATTGGAAAGGATTTAGAGCGATGTGCGGCGAGCGTATTTCGCGCATGTAGCGGAAGGGGGAGAATTACGTCGCTATTTTGTTTTTCGGTTTTTGGGTAATTTCTGTGACGTCGAAAAGTTTACGAAAATTGAACTTAGTCGTCTGTAAGGCTCGTTCAGCCGAAGAGTATGGTAATTCGTTAAACCATCTTTGCGTTTACTTTTGTACTATGATTCGAATTTCGGTGCAGGTAATTTTTATTTAAAAGGTCCATATGATCTAAGATATCCACGAAATGCGAGGCTATGCTGTATTTTGTAAAAAGTGCCAATGAAATTCACATGAAGCCTTTTTAGTTGCTTCGATACATAAGCATAAGCAACGGAACGCTTGTTGTGCTCCTTACTTTCCGTAGTAGCCGTGAGATTTTGATTTTTTAAATGAAATTATACTTTTTTCTTGTCCTACAGCGTCAAAGAGAATTATATTTCTCCTCCAAAAACATATGTCGAAGCAAAAGATAGTTCCCCGTTGTTGTAATTGCGTTGACTCCTAAACAAATAATATATGTAAATTTGTCATCTAAGCTCATTTTTCATCCTTTCGCTAAAACGCGTAAAAATTATAGGCAGGGAGACCCAGGGAAGAAGGCCTTTTAGTTACGCGTGTTTACGAATTACAATATCTTGAAAATAATTTCTCATTCGATAATAAATATTTCAGCAAGTACGTTCGGCATATTATTTTTTCAATCGCCACCGATTAAAAACATTATTCCGAAAATGTAAAAAAATCTTTCGAGTAGATCATATGTCTTCACCTGCAACGCAATAGTATTGAAACTTCTCAAATATTTGGTACTTCCGGTTTCAGTCTTGGCGACCATGTGGAATTTCGCGCCTAGGAAGGCTCGCTCACTATAAAAGAATTTTCAGTTGATATTTACAAATTAGTCGTATGCTAGTCTGGTCTAGCATATTTTCTCTGAATTTAACATTAAAGATAACCGTTTATGTAATGTACACTGATAAAATAATTTAATTGGCCAATAAATTTTCCTCGAATGATTTTCAACCCAAGCAGATAATTGGAACTGGGTTGTGAGTGGTTTTTAATCCCTGAGCAAAATGACATTCTCATGCTTTCGTACAAATCCTTATTTCCTAATTCGTTTTCCATTCACCTTCGAAACACCGGGAAATATATAAAGTAGAACTGTCCAATGTGATAATACTGGGGGCATAGTTGTCTCAAATGATGCTTACGTGAGACTTGTCTCCAATTGGCTAAACTAATTCATTGTCCAGGATATGACCTTTCCCAAACGGTTTCCCGTCCTTTCTTTTTATATATAAATCGGATTTTGAAACATCGAGAAAATCGTCTTAGGGAGTGAATGTGGGTGCGAATGAATTTTTTTACGGACTGATACAAGTAATTCCCTCCATATTTCTTTTATTCGCTACGCGCGAATCCATATTAAAAAATAGTCTACTCGCAGTTCACCATATTTGCATCCCTCACTTTCTAAGGCTCTCGACCCGTATTAATTTTAAACATAACGAGTAGTTTCATAGACTCGAAATAATTAACTTTTCCGCTCATCTATACAGCTTCCTACATAGTTATACATTCAAGAGGAAGACAGAGAGAAATAGGAAAAAGAGGCGAGGAAGAGAAGGGGTGAGTGAAACTAGCAAAGAGAAAGAATCGGAAGAATACGAAGAATATAAAGAAAGAGAAACGAATAAAGAGCGCAGAGCTGAAGGAGTGGTATAGTCTGTCCACGTACAAACTAACATGAGCGTTTGTCGATATTAATTTTTTATTTTTAGTAACTCTTAAACTCGATAACGACCATGTCAGCGGTATGAATGACGAGCACTTAGGATCACATGCCTAGTCGGATTTGAATCCTCTGCCCAATAATTAGGAGTCAGATACACCAGTCACCTCTCTAACAAAATAATTCAAGTCCTCTTTTCATATTTTCCGTCCGTCTCACCTCTACGGTGAATCAGAGCAGCGTTGAGTGGATGAGATTTTCCAAGATCCTATCAGCAGTGTAGGCCTCTTATGGATCCGCTGTGAAATAAGTTCAAACTTTTATTTATTGATAAGCTTTTATCTATTCGCTTTCGGTAATATTGTTCTCATTAAATCATTGTATTACAGCTGGCTTGGTGACTATAGAATGCGATTACTTACCCTTCTTGATGCTGTTTTACGGTTGTTTCTTCTTATTACATCATTAAAAGTGAATTACGGGTATGATAAGAAGTTACTTGCGCAGGTTTTGTAATAAGCGTTTAAAATTTGCTTTGTTTCCCACTGCACTCTAGCTTCCGAGTCTCTTCATTATTGCTTTACTGCTGTTAATTTGATTTCGTAACTATCGTAACCAAGGGGTTTTACAGTTTCTGAAATTCATATTCATACATATAAATAATTCTTCCACTGCTCCTGAAAAGGCAGTGATGTCAATATAAATTCGCAAAAACGTAAGTAGACGGAAGTCCTGTAATATTTACCAAAATAATAATTGTATGCGCATGAAGATAAGAGAGCGAGTCCAGAGATGAATGTCATCGTGTCGGCGTATCTGTTATTTTTTATGCTATGCGCCTATAAAAGGCTTTTACTTTCGATTCTCGTCTTAGAACCTGTTTAGCATTTGCTATTTCTTTATTGCTTGTGATATCAGTAGCGCTTTTGGATACTACGGTTTGGTTGCTATATTAACAAATACAGAATTTTTTAACGGGAAGAGATGCAGTTATGAGAGAATCAACTAAAGTATTAATGGTTTTCGAATCTATACTGTAACAAATGCCGAAAAAACGATCTGGAAAATTTACGTAACTATACATTTAATAATCAATTAATTGCAATTGACCGCATGATATAAGTAGGTTTTTATATACAAATAAACCTGTTGGGTATATTTAATTTATTATTTAAAAAAGTTAAATAGAGAAATAAAACAAATATAACTATAGTACAATGTGAAAATAAATCTCAAAGAATTGAGCGTTACGGAAATAGACGAGAATGCTTTTTTCGTCCGCGTTTATTTATGCATGAAGAATCGTCTTTCACAGCCGGTGATTTTATTTGGACTAGCTTAAAATGTATTGTGTGTTTACAAAATAAAATACACATTAGAGAAATAAATTTAGGTGTATACACACCATTTACACCCTAAAAAAAACACTCATAATTTTTGCTGATGTTCATTAATTCTTCGGAAAGAATTAGAGCGTAATTTCTGATAGGTCTGCATCTTATAATAACTAGTCTCTTTACCTCATTCAGGATAACCATTGCTTACTTTTATTACGCGCCCTTGAGATAGAAATCCACATGCGTTCCAAGCGACCAGCCGCTCCAATAACTTCCTCCGGAATTGCAAAGCTTTCGTTATATTTCGTAGGCCATTACTATAGATCCCCATATCTCGAATACATATTTCATATATCCCTCGCTTCTGCTTCTAGATGGGATAGGTCGAAGGGATATCGCCATGCCGTGTTCCTCTGGGATGGAGGGAAGAAGTGGGTGGGTGGAACCTGGGAAAGGGAAATGACCAAATGGAAAAAACTGAGAGATTCCGAGTGGCATATCCTATCGGAAGGCGGCGCTGCCTACCTCTTCCTTTTTCTTAATGTTCGGTTAGGAATCTCTCTTCCATTTCGCTAGGTCTGCCGACATCTTCACGAGATTCATAGGCTCATAAGCGGTAAAAAAAATCTTGTTTCTATTATACACATCTTCAATATTTTAAAAATATCTTGTACTTATAAGGGGTACATCTCGCGACACTCTTCATTGCACGTACCGTCACACTAACGCGTCGCGAGACAGTTTGGAAATCACTGAATTAGATAAAAGCCCCAACGGCCTTTCACTAAGTACTCACCTACGTTAGTAATGACGTTCGCAGTCTGCCATCTTTACACCAAGGTTCGAACACGCGACGTGTGTATCGACGTGGATAAAAGTGTCTGCCCAGTTGAACTCGGAACTACGAGGTTTTTAGATGATACAGAAATAACGTGGGAAAAACTGACTGAAAGTTTTGTCTTTTTCAAATAAACATTTACTTTTTTAGCGAAACTTGTTTATTTTGACTTCAAGGATCGATCGATCCTCTTTTGATGTGTATATGACGTGAGAAATTAGTCAAGATCCGTTGATAATATTTTCATTAGGGTACGCAGGTTTCATTGATGGCTTTTTATCTCGTCTGAGATATGGAAATCGGCCTGTCGTTATAGCGGAGATTGTAAGAGCAGCTGTCCCAGAGTGGTTATCAAGGGGCTTCGGAATGCTTAAAGTGCGCGTCAATCATAGTTACTATCGATAAGCTTTGTGTAATTGACAAGAGATTGGTAGTGAAGCAGTAGACAAAAAATTTAAATAAGTCGGATTTTTATTTTTGAATCGTCTTAGTCGTTAAAAGATGAAAATAATTAATTTTAAACTTATCAAAATTACAAGAAAATTAATTTAAATTTAATTTAGCTTTCGTCATTTTAGACAGTATATCAACTTCAGTGAATCACATGGTAAAGGTATTTCAATTTCGCATTATTTATGGACTCGAAATTACAAAAATAGGTGAAATAATTTTAGAGATTAATTTTTCTTACCGCCAGCCGATTTAAAAATAAAGGCTGCATGATTAAATAGGCGCCGCAGTTCAAATAAAATATCCCAGTTGTAGTTCTATAACGCAAAACCTTTTATGCAGGAAGATAAATTAATTAAGATATTCTCAATATGTGGATTTGTGTGAGAGTTCAGCGTAAATGATTTAAAAAATTAAGTTATCTACTGAGAAGTCAATGCGATGATGATTTATTCATATAAACGAGCAATCGATTTTATTCCGTGTCATGGAGGAGTCATCTCAGCCGTCCGGCTCTCTTTCCTTCACGCTCAATACTTCATTAAATAACGCGTCGAATAATAATGTCCGATATCGATTCGCATTTTAACGCTAGAGTCACCAGGTGGAAGAAATGATAGTGAAAGTGGTAGCAAGGGTGAAGTGGGAAGGATTGAGATTGTTGACGTGTGCGTCGAGGCGTGATTCTCGTTGGTTGGAAACGATATTACATGAATGTAGGGAGCGATGGCTGCTTCACAGAGAGGAAAAATACGGGAGTAAAAAAGGAAATCATCGAATACATATGCCATGAACTTTCTCTGCTTTCCTGCTATTTATTCCCAAGAGTTTTAGTGCATTTCAAATTTTTAAAAAAACTAAGGGAAGTGACCAATACTAAAAAAAACAAAAGTTGACAGGAGGGAACGGTTGTTGATCGTAAAAGTCTATTTCGATTGCATTGGTGTTTAGTTTAACAAAAATCTCAACGCAATCATGGAATTCGCGAGGAAAAAATATTTTTTTTAGCATGGACAGAAGCAGCTTCCCTCCATTTGTTTCTCGACTTATTAAAATTATATATATATATATATATAAAACTACGAAATAAATGTCATGCAAAGCCGTCTAGCAATCTTTTTATTACAATTAGCTTCCAGAATAATCTGTGAATTTATAATACAAATGCTAAAAATATTAAGAAATATAGCAGGCGGTCAACACTTTGTTTTCCTTACAACAGAATATGATCAGCTTAGATCATCCACAACATCCACTCCACCCTTCATGTCATTATAAGGTGTTTCAACTTCTGGTTTCATTTTATCTCCGGATTTTTTTAGTGAGGCTTAGCTGAGTTTAAAATTACCGCCTTAACCTTCTCTAACGAAATTAGCGCGGTGTCATCTTGACCGATGCCGAACAGTATGAGTACATATACTTCTCGAATACACGCGAGGCCCAAAGTTACTTAAGTTTCAAATCATCCTTCTAGCCCTATAGTTTAATGAAAACTCAAATTCCCTTTCGAACGAAAAGGTTAAAAACAAATATTAAAAAGATATGATAGAAAGAATTGAGTACGTAAATGGTCTCACGAGGTCACCATTAACATTGAGTCAGCAGGGTTCGTGTTTCCAGGGAAGTACTCAGGGGTATGGCTGTCTCGGAATTACCAGTTAGATACATATAACTAAATTATACGTAACCTATCGGATAATGGCAACCCACTGCGACCATTCTAGTGTTAAAGGTTAAATATCTCTTAAAAAGCTATAGAATTATCTTTTATTATATAATAAAAAGTCGGCGAAACATTTTAGGGACGGCCCTGAATTTTGGTCGGATTTCTATATTGTATGTTCATAATATTAGATCGTTATCAAAGTATAACTTCAGGCTCTTCTCAAGAGATGTCTAAAACGAAACAAATATCCCCCCGCCCCCCACCACCCTCAATTAATAGTCGGTATATTTGAATCCTTAACAAAGGTTAGGCTAGTGTATCTGTTTCTTATTGGCATGGTCCCATTAGTGAATTCCTCGTTCAGTTAGTCTTTGCGCATATAGACCGATAGTTCTAACGAATCTGTTTCTGAGTAATCTTTTAAGCATTTTCTTACTTGGATGGTATATATTTTATACTTTGGACAGATTGCGAAGACCCCATTATTATTTTGTTTTAAAATGAGTGAAAACTACGTTAAATAAAAGCTAAAAAGTGGCAATTACGTGACAAATGGGAAAACTGGAGGGTCAAGTGAAGTTTGACGTAAATTTGTGTTGGTTTGTGATTCTGTGATGTCGAATGAAGTCGGTTCAGTTCAGTGCAAATTATGTAAGTATATTTTTTAGCTACAATACTGTTCAAACCGGTATTTCTCATCTTAGGTGTCATAAATGTCCTTATTCTTATCCTGAACGACAGGACCTTTAGAGCCGAGTTGGGGCATAGCAGGTAAGAACAAGAAGAAATCGGGCCTAGGGATACCAAACTTAATGTGAAACTGTCAAAAAATATCCAGGGTAAAAATTGGCCTACTCGCCAACAAAATGACCTGTAAATAAAGAACATTTATTCGCAGCGACACAAAACTACTACGACCATGTGCTGCACAACAGACACTATGGCTTCTTTTTGAATCATGCTGCGATATGTCAAAACAAGAGAGAATTATTTCGATTGTGGCATCTTCCCCAGTTTGGCATCTTCCCCCGAACTACCCTATATCTTACGAAGTTTAACTACATTGTTTTTTTCGGGTAAGGGAAAGAGGTCGCAAATCGTCGTCATCTTACAGGAAAATTCTCAGACGACACATTTTGAACCATGAAGATTCGACCTTTATAGGACAACGTCTTATTTAATACATACGTATTTCTAGATCAGCCAGCGCACGCAATCGTAAAACGACATTTCGCCATTTTCTCCTTCTCTCTTCCCTACTGAATATAAAAGAAATCGAGACAAGTCGTAGAATGGAAAATTTAATTGGTTACACTTTTTCCAAGAGCCCTTATCTTGAATTTGTAGCAGAGAGAGACGGAATGCCGTGTATAAGAATATAGGGAAAAAACTCCCCATCGCGTAGTCGCATACTCGTGAATTAATGCACCTAAAATAATAACAAGTTAGGGAAGAATTGAAGAGAAAACTACATAAAGCGCTTCTTTCACCGGCTGCTATATTTTCAGAGGATAACGAACAGCAGCTGTGATGCATTGCCGGTTGCCTGCATTTGCCTATTATCTTTTTTAGCAATTTTTTCCTATTACTCCCAAGCAGCTTAAACTAATAGATCAACCAGATGTTTTCAATGTCTAGCGATTCTTTAGACAAATCTATCCTGAAAGTTTTGGCTTCTCCAGGTTGGAAGATTCCAGAGATGTTACCCGAACAGACAGACAAGACGGACGTACGGACAAACAAACAAACAATACATAAGCGCTACCTTTTTAGAAAAACACAAAAAGGCTTCTTTTTTCGTTTCTTTCCAAATAACGAATCAAGCCACGGCACTATTTCATCTCCATATTACTACACGACCTTCTTCCTTCGCGAACTTTTCCCCCTCTTCTCCTCCAATCGACCTCTCCCTAATTCTCCTGCACGTCTCCGTGTTGGCGGGGCCGAGAGGTTACGTTATAGCCACCCCGCTTCTTCTCGCCGTGTGGATTACGTGTGTGAGGGGGCATCTCAAGACGTTGAATGGCGAGTGTCAAGCCAGTGTCAATTTGAGTGGCGAGCTTTATCAGCGGGATGGACGGAGGGTGTCTCTCGGCACGTACGGCTAAGGGACTTCAACTGGAGTGGCTGTCGAGAGAGGTCTCTCTCTCGTTCTCTCGTTGTTTCGGTCGACGGTCGCTCGCGCCTTCGTCTTCTTCCTCCTCATCGTCCTGTGGTGGCGGTGATGAAGGAAATCCAATCCGAAAAATGAAAGGGTTTCTTTTCTCTGGAACGCTGAAGAAACTGTAGATGGGAGGTCGTGAAATAGAGAAGAAAACAACGACCCGTTCCTTCTAAAGGGTTTTTTTTTTGTTTTCTCACTTATGCTGACGTTATTCTCTTCCTTTTTACTTCTTGCGCGTTTAATGAAAGGAGAATGGAGTCGTAATCAGATTTGAATATTTGGATGCGATTTATATTAAATGCGTCTGTCTCGGCTGACGTGATCCCTTAAGTGAGGAGGTGTGCTTCTCTCTGATAACTGCTTCAAGTTTTCTCTCGGAACCGTTTGCAATTGTGGCACTGTTTGTTGCCGTGATAATATTTACTCAAGTTGAGTTCTTTATAGGAGGAGGAAGAGAAGCGCGGGGATTCCAGTTGTTTTTCGAATAAAAAGCCTTATCTGTACGATTTATTTTTTTAAATTTCCAATTTCATAGTGCGGGCTTGGTGTGTTTCTGAGAATGTTTAATTTATTTTAGTTTATCCAATTATTGTCTGACATGCTAAGAAAATATACATTTGTAGGTTTTAACTCAAATGAAGAAAAATTAATATGTATATAAGTAGGTCTGAAGTTGTGTGTTAAGACACAGTCATTTTCATTATTTTCTTTAGGAGAAAGCTTTATCAGTTAGATTGAAAAATAACGTTATAGGAATCCATTCCGTGACATTTTCAATTTCATCTGGATAAGCTAATAGGACGGGGAAGGTCTTCTGATGAGGTAAATCATATATTTTATTAAAATATTATGCAAATTCTGTGTTTGAAGTAAACTTTTGATGCGGAATCATCTTGATAAAAACGTAATCACAAAGATCGTAATGAAAATATTTTGGAATTCCATACGTTAAAAAAGAAAAACAAAAAATCTAACTTTTTATTATAGAAGATAATCAATGATTACTTATCGGGAAAATATCTATAACCCTAAAAATAAAAAGGTAATTTGAATAATTGCTCACTCCGATTCGGAAATTATGTATGCGGGACTTACTTTTATGGGAGAAAGTTCCGGGTCGTTTCTTAGATTCGCTCGAAGAGAGAGAGAGAGAGAGAGAGAGAGAGAGGGAAAGCCGGGAACCGTGAGAAACATACTGGAAGGGGAAAAAGGAAGGAGTGGGAAGAGATAAGAGAAGATATTGGTAGCCGTAGGGATACTGCGTAATGGAGAGAGTAAAAGGTCTGCAAAACGGTGTAAAAAATTCTTCTCCAGATTACCTCCTTTTTTATGCCGGCGGAAGGAAAATATTCCTGACTAGGAAGAAGTGACGGAGCAGAAAGATTAAAGTAGAGCGCGGTGAAGAACGTGGTTCCCGAGGCGGTCGAGGAAGGAGAATTGTTATCACGAGTCTCTAGAGGGCCCGAGGATCCTTTCGAAAGGGAGGAGAAAAGGAAGCGCACGTTAATGGAGCGAGTAGACCTCCTGGAAGGGAATAAAGATGCAAGGATGGTCGGGGCAATTAGGTAGAGAAGGAAACAAGTGGCGCCTCTACAGTCGGGCGCACAGGTTCTCCGACGGGTTTTATTCGCCGCAAAGAAAAAAAAAGGTTCTGATGTGCGAGTTGCGTGTGGGGCCCTAAGAAAATTACGACTTTCTCCGATCTTTTTTTTTCTCGCAGGCGCGGAATGGTTAATATTTCAATGCGGGGAATTCCTTCTTTTCCCCGCAGAAAGGTAGTTCTAAAAAGAGCTCCTTTTCTTCATTATGTGACGTGACAGATCTCGTCGATTGTTTATTCTGATGTTCTCCTTTTATTTTATTAACACCTGCGTTTTTTCTACGTCCTTCCGTTTGCGGAACGGATAAGTCAGGTTAGGTTTTTGGTAGACTGTCTTAGAATACCGGGTTTTTGGGTTAGAAGGCATGGATTTGTTAATGATGATAAATGGAGAGACCTCCTAATAACCATAAAACTGTTTTTAAAAAGGAAAGTACTCACATAGGGAATTTATCCCACGCCTGGGACCAAACACACACACGCAATCTCACACACTCCGGATTTAGGAGAAATTACTCCAACGCCAGGGACCCTTTTTTTTGCCCACACACGCACACAATTACCTACGAGCCAAAAAAAAACTCATGAGTACTTCCTCTCTAAGAAATATCTTTATGGTTATTAGGAGGCTCTTACATTTATCGTCATTATTTAACCATAGGGCTCATAATTTATATTTTTCTACGGAATATTTAGTTTATCATTCCAGGTAAGAAGTGAGATTGGATTTGTTAGTCTAAATATTGCTTGCAAACATAAAAGAGTCATTATTATTGTTAGGTAACCATACTGCTCAGTGGCGTATCCAGGAGGGAATTTTGTGGGTGATAACCCTCCCCTCTCGATTAAAAAATTTCCTTCACGCTCGCGAATCACTAAAAAAAGTATCATGGGGTTTAGCTTCAACCCCCCCCCCCCTCCCCCCCTCTCGAGTTCGGGTTCAACCCCCCCATCCCCTGACAAATTCCTGGATACGCCACTGATACTGCTCGTCGTCATACATTTTATAATAAAGTTATCAATTTGTAAATTTATTATCGAACGTACCCAGACATGTTTTTCACCGGCGTTTAAATGTTTTATTTTACTTGAAGAAAATTCGCTGGAAAATTCGTAATTGCAGCGATTTAAGATATAATTTTACAGTGTCAATTAAGACGCCTTGCTCTTTGTAATTAATCTGGTAATAATCACTTAACATTTAACCTTTCTTTGCCCATTTTCTTCGGTCACATTCCAGAATATCTTTTGCAGTTAGTTACAAATGAAAACAAGGTGAGATGCGGATCATTCGAGAGAGAGAGAAAGGCGAACAATTCCAATTTTATTTAACCTCTTCCATTCCCTCGTGGTTAAGGTTAAAAAAAAAAAGCATAACGAGCCCTTGTATTTGGATAACACGGCACGCCGATCGAATCCTATTTAAAGCGATAGATTGAGAATAATTTGAAGTAGTGTAAGGAAAGTAGTTAAAAAAAGGGAGAGACGCGCGAGAAACAAAGAGGCACAGCAGAAAAAGAGGGAAAGTGAAACATATCGCCCCATTTTGGGGAATGGAAAGTAAAAAGGGGAGTGGAAAGAAAGAGAGGGAGAGGTTAATTCGTGAAAGGGGGAAGGGGGAAGGTGGTTTGAGAGAGAGAGAGAGAGCGAGAGAGACGAAAAAAGGAAACGGAAGGTAGAAAATTGTACCCAGAGAGAGACAGAGAGAGAAATGAAAGGAAAGACAGAGAAAAAAAAAGGAGAGGGGAAAAGAGATCGAGATACCTTTGTTAGGAATCCAAAAAAAAAAAGAAAGAAGGGATAAATATAAGAGGTAGCTTGGGGGAGGAAGGGAGGATAGGAGGACGCTGGCAAATAAGTGGGAACGGAATAAGGGAGAGAATAGGAGAAAGAGAAAGTATCGAATGAGAGGGAGAGATAGTTGGGTCGATAAACTTAGAAAAGGAGAGGTCTGTAACTTAAAAGGGTCCAAAAAGGTTCCTGAATATTGCAGGGGACGGAATGGTTCGGAGGAAATATTTTCGGCGTGGAAAATCAGATATATCGGTGTTGAGAGACCCATTAAAATGTAGGTATGTACCCCAGATTGTCGTTAGCATATGGAAAAGCATGACGTCAAGGGTTTCCACGGGTGGAATCGAATCTTGTAACGAAAGGGAAAACTCTCTAACAAAATTTTACGCGTTTGTTTTTTCGAGAAATAATATTCAGATCCATCGAGATCGTAAAAGTCGGTGTACATTGGAAGAAATCTACGTAATTATGCCTTAAATCAGTTGTTCTTAATCTTTTTGAGAAATAAAAGAGAGTTGTACAATAAAAGACACAAGAATCAGTATAACGAATGTTACATTTTAATGATTTAATAAAATGAAAATACACACATATGTACATACATTCATACATAAGGAAATCCTCCAAAGCGGGATTAGTAATATTCCAAAACGTGTTATAAATATGTAAAAAAAATATAATCTTGTGCACGTTAATGTGAACCTTGACTTTGTACAAGTTTCGAAAATTCTTCAAATCGCGGTTTTATGTTTGAAAGGCTGCATCTTAAGCCATGCTCTGGCTGTAATCGGTTTCATAACTTGGTTTTTGCAATTGTGAGGGCTGAAAAACCTGACTCTCACAGATATGTAGTAGTAAAGGGGAGTATTCCTTCAGTGCTTCATTTCCCAGGATTGGTTTTTCCTTTTTTACATTCAACCAGAATGCACTCAAGGACTCAGTATTTTTACTAAAATTGTAAGGAAGTGTCTCGTCATTTTGTACTTCGATAAGTTGCTCTTGCAAATTACTAATATTTACAAAATCATCATGAAAATCATTCTCTTCAAATTAAATCGGATGCGCATCCAGTTGTATTTCGCGATATCCCCTGCGATCGAATTCTCTTATCAGATTTCCTAAATGGCCCACGATGATATTCTGTATGTCGGTGAAATTAACATTTTCGTCTTCAATAAGTAGATTCAGAGTCGGGAACGAAGCAACTTTCATTTCCTCCACTTTGCTCTTCCACAACTTCAGCTTTCCTTTGAAATCAGTTATATTCTCAGTTAACCCATTAAGTGTCTGATCACGGCCTTGCATAAAGATATTCAGGTCGTTGATTTCGGAAAATATATCTGAAAGATAGGCTACTTGTAGCATCCACTTCGAATCTGAGAATCTTGAAACCAGAGGGTGATTTTTCTCGGTTAAAAAAATTTCAACCTCATTGCGTAATGCTGTAATTCGCCGAGGGACTTTTCCTCGAGGCAACCGCCTGACCTCAGAATAATATAGTAAATGTTTCTATTCAGAGCCAAAATCAGAGCACATCTGGCTATTGAAAGACCTTGTTTTTACAAAATTAACGATCTGAATTATGTCATTCATCACTGTTTCCAATTCTGGCGACAGACTATGAAGAAAGAATTTCTTTATGTAGGAAGCAGTGAAAATTTTTAACCTGCGAATTCATTTTCTTTACTCTGACACAAAAACCTTGACGAGCTCCAAGCATTGCTGGTGCACCATCGGTGCATACAGTGAAGCATTGATTCCAGTTCAATCATTCTTCATTAAACAATTAATCTACCATTTAAAAAATATCTTCTCCAGTTGTTGTGGAAAACGGTCTGCAAAATAAAATGTCCTCTCCCATATCTTTTACTCCTGGATGTCGTACATAAGCCATGAGTTGGGCATCGTTACCTACATCAGTCGATTCATCCAGCTGGATACTATATACCCCGCTCATTTTTATAGCTGCAATTACTTGTTGTTTAGGTAACGTCTTTCGACATGTCGTCAATACCTCCACGAACTGTATCATTGACAGTGGAATCTGTTGCAATTTCTTAGCAACTTCATCCCCGCAGGTGATAAGCACCATGTCAATAGCTGCCGGTTTCACAAGGTCCTCCCCAATGGTATTTGTCTTTTTCTGCTTTGCAATCCGCCAAGCAACATAATAAGAAGCCAATGTACATAGCTTGTTGCACAGAATATATAACGCTTTTGTTTGGAGTATCCAGCCGCTGTCGTTTAATCTGTTGTTCTTTTCTTTCAAAAAAACATCGCTCTTTTCCTACAAAAGCCTTGTGTTTTGTTTCGTTTCAAAATGTCCTTTAAGTTTACTTTGCTTCAATGACTCATTACTAAGCACTTCACAACAGATCACACACTGGTTTGACTACACCACGTTCAGTAATGTATTATGTGAAACCTAGGTCTAAAAACTTCTTTGTATTGACGCTTTGCCATTTTTGGGGTTATATTTAACTTTAATATATAAAAATAATGTTACCACGTGTAACGTATATTATTGTTCATTCATAAGACAAATATTACAAAAACGTATCCGAAACGTCGAAAAGACACTGATATTGACAATTGCGTGACGATTCTCAACTTTTTTTTTAACACGTCGACCGAGCCGACGCTAGCCGAACATGGTTGCTGCAATGTAGTCACTACAGTGTAGTGACTACATTTACAAAAAATAGTAGTATATAACTTTTAATACACTTTTCGAAGTAGTGTCCTTAGTAAGTAGAATCATGAAATTGCGGAAAATATTTCGCGACCCGCTAAAAATAGCTTGGCGACCCATAGGTTAAGAAACCGTGCCTTAAATGAACGTATCGGTGGAGACTGTTCATGCCTGGGAAGTCGTGATAATGAGTGCTATGAATCAGTATAAAGACTTGATATCAACGTGGTAGATATGAATAGCGGAATCAGAGAGGGGAGAAATAGATATACGATTAATAAAAAAAACTTCGAAAAACAACCGCTCGTATCGGAAAAGAAAGATTACAGTATAGTCACTCCGCGGTAAAAAAACTGAAATGGGAAGGGGGGAATGCCCGTGTTTTCGGAAAACAAAAAAGTAATGAAAGAGAGGGAAATAAAAGTGATGAGGAAGAAGGGGAACAAAGAAGTAGGTTAGAGAGGGAGAGACGAAGGAGTCTGGCGTATAAAAATACAAAAGAAGAGCGAGGAAGTTGCATTGCCACGGCGACTTGAGTTTGGCTGACCCAGAAGTGGAAGAAGAGGATGAGGAAGGCGAGAGGGGAAAGGGAAGAACACGTAAGGAATCGAACAAAAGACGATCGAATGTGTGAGTAGCGGGTGAGCGAAAGAGAGTGAAAGAGGGAGAAAGGACGGAAGAGACGGGAGAATGAGAGGCTGAACGTAGTAGCTATATGGGATAATAAGAAGGGAAGGTATTGAAGAGGAACGGAGGGGAGAAAGAGGTATAAGAGTCATGCATAGAAGCAGGAGAGAGTTAAGCTAAAGGAATTCCGTTTGTATGCGTCAGCACACGTGTTTCGTGCGTGTGTGTGTGAGGGGGGGGAGGGTGAAGAGAGGAGGAAAAAGGAGAAAAACATCGAGAGGGGAGAGAGAAAAGTGAAGGAATAAGGGGTTTACCTCTCCGAATCCAAGGGGAAAAACAAAAGAATGGTCTCGGCCGGTTTAGTAGGGGAGGAAAAGAGTGAGAGGGAGGTGAAGAGAGGGAGGGAGAGAGAAATGGAGAGGAGGACAAAGGGGATGGGAAGAAATAGGAAGGTGTGCGAAAGTAAAGGGAAATGGAGGGAAAGTTATTGAGGATAATGATGTCAGGAGTTAATGGGTTAGGAATAAACTTTAAAATGTAGTGCTAATGGATTTGGAATTTAATGGAATCGGGGGATGCGTACCTTGATATGTAAATATCTATACGGTGCAGGATTATTATCGTAAGAGATGGCCCAAAAGTTCCAATCGGTCAATATGAAAATAAATACAAAGAAATCAAAGCGATGATTTAAACAAATTTAGAAATATTTACTGATTATTCGAAGTACAAAATTTACTTTGTTAAAATTTTTGGATTTTTTCCTCATTATAACGAATTGGAGCATATGGGCATATTTAATGTACCGTAGGGTGACCAACCTCTCAGGAAGCGAAGGAGGGACATTTTCAAATATACTGATGGACTTCAAGGCGATAAGGCAGGATATTTTATAGTGTTATGTATGTTTGTATTTATATATGCTTTTTCAGTTATTAAAAGTTAATTATAAATGTAAACAACACTTCCTCGGAAGCTTATGGGGAATAATTTTCTAAAAGAAACATTCAGCTGAATTAATCAACTTTATTTAATTTTTAAAGTTATACTCTTCTACAGAATGAATTTTTTTGGTACTTCAGGATTTTTTAGGTTTCAACTTTTAATTGTGTTTCTCCTAGGTCCATAATTGATTCATTAAAGAGAATACTTTCTCAACACAAGTATTCGTTCCTGGAAAGCTCAAGCAGAATTAAATCATATTTTTTACATTGCCAATATCAATATGTTTATTCTTTAGTATTTCCACCCATCGTTTGTCTATTTTACTATTGTTTTCCCTCCATTCCTGCAATATTTCTTCAGCAATAAACAAATTAATACTCCTTATTTCATCAACCAGTAAATTATCATAAATTTTAGCAAATGGATAGTATTTTGGAACATCACGTCAGTTTATTGAACACTATTCCAATCCATTGCTTTCCTCAATGACATCCAATCAAAAGATCTTGCCATATCCAAATGACTTGTCCAAGAATGTAAATAATTTATACAAACACTGTAAAATCTTGTGACATGGTCTTTATACATCGTTTGTTCATAATCACTTAATTTGCTGAGTTGAGATTTAATACTTAATGGTATGAAAGACTTGTCTAACCGGTATTTTAGGCTTTCAATCACATCACTGATTGTTTCAGATACTTCCACTATGGTAATATCGGTTCCTTCTATCATTAATATTGGCTAATGAAAAACAGTTGCTTCACTATGAAGAAAATATAACCATATTTTGGACAAAAGATTTTTTAAAATATTTTAAAGAAAAACTGAACAATTATCTATCTGTTCCAAAAAATATTGTTTGAATGAACTAAATAATGATAAGACTCTTTGTAGGGAAGCCAGCGTGTTTTTTCTTCTTCATGTTTCGCTGATCTGACTGCGAAAATATGGAAATGACTATAAATTTTTATCAACATAAGTTAAACAGAAATGCGTAAAGTATCTGCACCTGTTTGAATGGTATTATATAATATATGGCCACAGCAACTAGCTCCAAAAGACTTCTACCGAGATGATCTTTTACTTTTCTGATAACACTGTTCCGGCCTTTTCGTTCTCTACCTCCGAAATTAGTGTTTGTTTATCCGCTGAAAGTGGAATTATTTTCTGTAGAATATTTTCTTCATTTAAGGAATCTATAATTTTGTTAGCAAGTATGTCTGCGGTTGATTGAAGAAAAATTTAGAATTTTTACTTGTATTCCTTTCTCAAAATTGAAGTACCGAACCAAAATATGTAACAATTTGAGGTCATTGTTATTAAAATTATCTGAAAAAGACACCAATATAGTTACTCTTTGCAATATCATCTTTTAAATTACTTTGGAAAAAAACATAAATTTACCATTGTATAATCTACAAAAGAGGTGCAAAAGTTGGGACATGTTACAAAGAGGGACGTGTGATGAAAAAGAGGGACTGTCCCTCCAAACTTGGGACGGTTAGTCACCCTAATGTACAGACATATTGGTAAATATTACTAAGTGAAACTATCTTGGTTTATAAAGTTATATTACAATATTGACTAGGGTAACACATAAATAAATGAATACAGAAATTTTAATATTGGAAAACATCAGTGTGTAGTGTTAAACTTGCTATACGATGGTTAAATTACGTAAATTTGGTACAATTTAACTCCGATGGTTAATGGTTTAAGATGTGTCTTATATATCGTCAGTAAATTAATCGAAGTATAGGTTTTTGGAAGAATTTAATCTAAACGGTATCTAAAACCCCAAAATCAATAAGGTTCATGCGTGTTACAAATAAAAACTCTCATGAAAAATCTATGCTTATCAGATATTCTGCACGCGGACGGAAGGACGAATTGAAAACATAAGCGATTGAAAAAAAGCGCAAAATATACATTGCGCGTTCGGAGAATGAGAACGAAAAGATTAAGTTATCGATAAGCGAATCGGACTCACTTTGGAAACATATCAACGCAAAAATATGCACACTACGCAAACATGTCGCTAAGAGGAGGGAATTCCACCACGGAATCGATATCTTGTCGCTTAGGAGAGCCTCCCAAAACGATGTCAAATACACGACATCTCTCTTTCTTTCTCTCTCTTTCCCCTTCTGCGCAATTCTCGCATCAAATCTTTTTATCATTCCTTATTAAACAACTCATCTCTAGGATGGCTTCCTCTCTCTGTTTCTCTCTCACCGCGAGCTTTGGGGACCATAATAAACCAACGAGCGATGAGAGGGGGAGATGGAGGAAAGGATAGAGAGAGAGAGAGAGAGAGAATTTCGACGGCTAGTATCCGAGGAAAGAAGGCAGAGGAGGAAGGAGGGAGGTAATCGAGGAAGGGAAGGGCAAAGTTCCATAACGGGAGAGTTTCAAAAACCCTTTATTCTCCTACCAAACCTTCAGTCCGTCTTCACCCCACTCCCACGCCCTATCCCACCATACTCCCTACCTTCCACCATCGAAACTCCTCCCTCCTTTTCACTCCCTACTCCGCTCTCTACCTCCTTCCTCCCCCGAGCCAGTTCCTCCACCGCGCCAGCCGACGCCAGGCGTCGCTCAGACCAGACTAGAAGCAGGGTTGGAAGGGGATTTTTCGGGACTGATGATGGTGGTGGTGTTGGAAGGCCGTAGGTGGGCTGAGGTGGAAAAGGGGGGTAGGTGGGAGGGTATTGGGAGGGAGAGAAAAGGAAAGGGGAGCGTGAGATGGCCGGCAATCCTTCCCTCTCCTGTTCCCTGCATTCCCCCTTAGCACGCATTCCTATACTACTGCCCTTCCAACATCAACCGTAATATCCTTAGTACGCGCGGACTGCACTGCTGTCGTTGTTAAGGGAATTCCTATACTACCTTTTTTTAATTCGACTGGACTGTCTCTCTCTCTCTCCCTCCTGCTGTCTCCCTCTATCTCCACCCCATCCTACTCTTTTCTCCCTCTTTCTCTGTCTCCCTTCTGAACACTCCTCTCTCTCTCTCCTGTCTATAACTTATCCTGCTTACCTTTTCCTCCATCTCTCTCTTCCTTCATGTCTTTCTCTTCCTTCATCTCTCTCTCTCTTCCTTCATCTCTCTCTCTTCCTTCATCTCTTTATCTTCCTTCATCTCCCTCTCTCCCGCCATTTCTCTCTCTCTGCCCATCTCTTTCTCTGTCCATCTCCCTCTCCCCTTCCATCTCCCTCTCCCCTTCCATCTCCCTCTCCCCTTCCATCTCCCTCTCCCCCTCCATCTCTCTCTCTCTCTCTCCATCTCTCTCTCTCCATCTCTCTCTTCCTCCATCTCTCTTCCTTCATCTCCCTCTCTCCGTCCATCTCTCTCTATCTCCATCTCTCTCTTCCTCCATCTCTCTTCCTCCATCTCTCTTCCTTCATCTCCCTCCCCCCCTCCATCTCTCTCTCCCCCTCCATCTCTCTCTCTCCCTCCATCTCTCTCTCTCCATCTCTCTCTTCCTCCGTCTCTCTTCCTTCATCTCCCTCCCTCCACCTCTCTCGCTGTCCATCTCCCTCTCCCCTTCCATCTCCCTCCATCTCCCTCTCTGCCTCCATTTCCCTCTCCCTCCATTTCCCTCTCCCTCCATCTCCCTGTCTCCCTCCAATTCCCTTTCTCCTTCCAATTCCCTTTCTCTCTTCATCTCCCATTCTCCCTCCATCTCTCTCTCTTTCACTTTTTTATCCCTCTCCTTTCCTTCACTCCCTTCCCACTCTACACTCACCCCTCATTCTCCCTTTTCCGATTCCTCTCTCTCACACCCCTCCCTATCTCACACACTCTCTCTCTCTTACCCTCTCTTGCCTTTCTCTCTATAACCCTCCATTTATGTCCCTTTCCCTCTTTTTCTTTCGCCATGCCTCTCCCCTCTCACTATTTTCTCTCCCACGTTCCCTAAAGCTTTGCGAAATTTCCGGATATCTTATAATTTTTTTCATTTGATTTTTTTGCCGGTTTTGTTATGTACCCTTACATGGGAATGGAAATGGAATTAGGTTTTTCGAATCGATATGGTGTGGTGCCACTCGTTTGCTTTAGGGAAGATTGAGCTGGTCGTTACCGGCCTTAACCTCTCGAGATATGTATGTTTGTACACACACACACACACATATATATATATTCTGAAAAGCGAAGTAGAAAATGCGATACTGGTACTAAAGAAAGGAAAAGCTACAGGCAGCGATGGAATACCGGCAGAGGTACTTAAAGTCATGGGATCGGAAGGACTAAAAGTGATTACGAAATTGATTAACAAGATTTACGACTCGGAAGAGTGGCCTCAGGATTTCTTAGATGTAACAATGATCCCTCTAAAGAAGAAGCCAAAGGCAATGCAGTGTAAAGACTACAGAACGATATCCCTATTGTCACACACTTCGAAGATCATCACGAGGATTCTTAATAAAAGACTAGAGAAAAATGGCGAAGAAATGCTAGGGGAAGATCAATTCGGCTTCAGAAAAGGACGTGGAACCAGAGATGCTATCGGTGTAGTGAGAATCATATCAGAAAGGGCAATAGAGTACAGTCAAGATTGCTGCATATGTTTCGTCGACTGGCAGAAGGCCTTTGATAGAGTAAATTGGGTACTGCTGATGGGGATATTAAAGGATATGGGTGTAGATTGGATAGACAGGAGACTGATCAGGAATCTATATGTGAATCAAATTGTAAAGGTCAGGTTGGAGAATAGGAATACCAGCGGAGTACATATCGGTAGAGGAGTAAGACAGGGCTGCTGTCTATCGCCGATTCTATGCAATATATATGGAGAGAGATTAAAGCTGGAAGCGTTAGAAGGCACGGGAGGTTTCAAAATCGGAGGAAGGATTATAAGAACAGTGAAATACGCGGATGATCAAGTACTCCTAGCAAGAAAGGAAAAAGAACTCCAGAAAATGATAAATAGACTAGTGATAACAGGTAGAAAATACGATATGGAAATTAATACAGAAAAATCCAAGGTTATGCGAATATCAAGGAAAGAAGAAGAACATTTGAACATAAGTATTGGAGGAAAGCCAATAGAACAATTTTCAGATTATAAATACCTTGGAAGCATCATAACGAGAGAAGCAAAATGTACCGATGAAATCAGGACTAGAATAACAAAAGCAAAAGCCGCTTTCAGAAGGAAGAAACTCCTACTAACGGGGAATATAAAGGATATACGCAAGAAGTTGATAAAATGCTGTTTGTAGTATAGCTTTGTATTGAGCAGAAAAATGGACGCTAAGTAAAAATGACATAAAATATTTGGAAAGCTTCGGAACGTGGACATGCAGAAGAATGCTGAAGATAAAATGGACAGATAGGGTGTAAAATGAGGAAGTACTACGAAGAATAGGAGAGAAGCGAGCGATTATACAGACTATCAGAAAGAGGAAGGCGAACTGGATTGGGCATTACCTGAGGAGAGAGTGCATGAATAAAGAAGTGCTAGAAGGAAAACTGGATGGAAAAAGATAAAGAGTTAGGAAAAGGTTTCAGCTACTAGACGACTTGAAAGGGAAAGAGAGCTATCAAGACATGAAGATAACTGCGGAAAATAGGATTATTGGAGAACCAAATTTAACGATGAATAATCACGGACCTGTCAACGGACAGACTTCCTATGATGATGATGATGAAATATATATATATATGTATATATAGCGGTTTGTGCCACCTTCATGAAGGCTTGTATCACCCTAGTGAGATTGGTAGCAACCCACGGGAACGGTGCAAATACATCTGGTGGCGCCACCGACGCAACTAATGAGATTGGGATAAATATGGTTTTTATTTTAATAACTCAAAATCACTAATATATCCCATTAAAATGCCAGTTATATGCAAATTTTAGCGTTTCGCCTTTGCCCCTCTTTTCCTGACATCTAGCAGATTATCAAAAAATCAGAGCTTGTTCGGATGGATGATAGTTGGCGACGTACACACAGATTGGAACTACGAAAAACGGAAGAAATGTTTGTTTATTACATCGTATATCTATACAAAGTATACTATTTCGCAGTTTAATACTTTATCTAATATAATTAATAACTGAGAACCAGTAGGGGATAGAGCAACGATTTCTTACGTATAATGAAGTATACCGACACTCGTAAATGTAATTATTCGGTTGTCTTCATTCGTTTGTTTCGGGTTGTTATAGAGGTTTTAACTTACACACTTAATTATGCTACGTCATTCTGGTTTAGAGGGCTTGAATGTTAACATTTTTAGTTACATCAACAATTAGTTAGAGATAAAATTTGTAATTTAACACCCTTACCTATAGAAACCATGGAAGAATGTGAAATTTCATTGCTTGACAAAAAAAAGAAAAAATAAATTAGTTAAAAAAAGGTTTTTTAAAAAAAACTTTTATATTATGCACTAAAAAGGAAAAAATAAATATTTATTTATCGATCGTGAGTTCCGCTGGTAAGGAGGAACAAAATTTACAGCAATTTCAGTGTAATAAATTCCTTCTTGCTCAACAATGTTGATTTACTAAACTTTATTTAGAACTTTTGTAAATGTTATATGGCGCCTTACAGGTTTTATTAACTTGCGCCATATAATACAAAAGTTCTAAATAAAGTTTAGTAAATCAACATTGTTGAGCAAGAAGGAATTTATTCCATTGAAATTGCTGTAAATTTTGTTCCTCCTTACCAGCGGAACTCACGATCGATAAATAAATAAAAATTTATTTTTTCCTTTTTAGTCCATAATATGAAAGTTATTTTTTAAAAAACCTTTTTTAATTAATTTTTTGAGCTACGGTTCAACGGATAGACTTTTTACTACGTTACGAGTGAGGAAATGGGTGGTGTACAGTGAGAGCTTGCCTGTTAGAAGAATAGATATTTTGGTCGCACCGATAGATAATTGCTCCGATTTGTCGCGGAACGGGAGGCAATTATTGCTATTCACTTCCGAGTTGGTCAATAGAGATACGGAGATAGGTCATCTCGGATGATATAAAGCATTAATTCAACAGTGGAAATAGCGGTGTGGAAAGATGGATTCGAGAATGAAGTATTTTCTTCACATCACCGGCAAATTCTCTTTTGAGGATTTTTAGGTTTTAGTAAAAATAAAATTTTTAATGAGTTATTTGCTAAAAGCAACCACTATGCGCCTATCAAATCGTATTTTATGAGTAACTAATAATCCAATCTATTCTTGAGTCCAAGTAGTTCCATTTATGAGAACGCGCACGTAAAGATAAATGTTAATCGAAAAAATGGTTGTCTGCCGTTTTGGTCGCGATAGTCTAATGAATCATATATTTTATCACGGGATTATAGTAAATGATTTGTACTGTATGAATCAACGTTGATAATATTATTTGGTTGGTGGAAAATAAGTTTGTTTTGGTTTCTTTGTGTCCAGATTATCAAATATATGATAAAATGCTTTCATGAATTGCTACATTTCTTTAATTATTATATTTTTTATGAATGCGTTGAAACGTGTTTAATGTTTTTATGTGAATATAATTCGATCACAAAGGGATTAACTACTCTCCATTTTAATTTTATGAAAATTACATGGATCACTAACGGGATTTATAAAAAAACCAAAGTTTTCTAGAAAGTTCAGAGAATAGATATTTTACATTGGGATATAATTCAATAAAAATCATGATAACCTTATAATATTAACCAAAAAAAAAAAAAAATATACGTGTATTGTGAAGCTGCTTGTTTGTTTGGTTATATGAATTTGGAATCCCTAATTCAAAAGAAATATTTAGTAATTCAAGTGGAAGAAAACCGACGGAGTTCTCAAAGTTGCAATTCTCATTATGCCAGCCTCCATCCGAGTTAAAATTCTGGAAAATAAAGGGAATGTTATAGTTTATACGAAATCCCTGGTTATGTTAAAGGTCAAAATTGGAATGAGTTAGCGATGATCTGTCAGTTTCAGCAGAATTTCAGAAGCTGTTCAATTTATCACCTGAGCCTGAAGACATTTGTTGCGAATTGTATGTATTCCAAAGTCTTTGAGGAAAGTTATAAATGAGTTATTACGCTTTGAGCGATTGCATTAAGAATTTTAGTGTATCTTTCTGTAATATAATTGACCTCGGAACTCAATTGATATTTTCTCTGCATTGCATAAAACGTTATTCCTGCCGGAGGGATAATTTTTTAAGGAGTAGGTGAAAGATCTTTTGTGATTGTCGTCTTGGTTAATGTTTTGTACGTTTGGAGGTTAAAACCGTTATCACCTCTTTGATAAAAGCGATTTCTATTTTATTTCTCCTAAGAAATTGATGTTGATCGGTGCAGGACACATTAAGGTTGGGTTTTAGATTTGCTTAGGTCAGAGTTAGAAACTTGGATTAAATGAACTTTCAGATGTAATAATTAATATTTAATAAGCGCTGATGTTAATTAAATACTTACCACGCCCGGGTAACGGGAATTCCTATGACATTTTGGCTAAATGTAAGGGCGACGCTTGGATTACTGCGTGGGAAAACGAAGGGAAAAGGAAACGGTAAAAAAATACGAACCAGGAAACGGTAAAGTGGGGAACGGTGAATACCTGAGGGAGGGAGGGAGGGAGGGAGAGAGTGAGGGAGGAGGGGATGTTCGAGAGAGGAGTCGTGGGAGGGAAGAAAGGGGGGAGCTATGAGGGAGATAAGCCATCGGCAGGACGATGGCTGGGTATGAAAGATGAGAGGAGGTGGAGGTTGTGGTGGATTCGGAGTGCATGAAAAAACTAGCATATGGATGGAAAAATGGGTGTGGAGGAGTTGCGGCGAGGTAGTAGAGAAAGACGAGGTCCCTGTAGGGGAGCGAGAAGGGAGAGCGAAAAGAGGGGAAGAGAGGACAGGAAGGGGGAATGAGAAATGAATAGCAAGTCACGGAATAGTCTTCGAAAAATTTCATGTGCTATAGTCTTCGACAAATTTCATGGACTAGAGTCTTCGAAAAACTTCATTGACTATAATCTTCGAAAAATTTTGTAGACTTGTCTACGAAAAATTTTATGGACTATAGTCTTAAAAAAATTTCATGGTCTATAGTCTTCGAATAATTTCATGGAATATAGTCTTCAAAAATTTCATGGACACTAGTCTTCGAAGAATTTCATGGACTATAGTCTTCGAAAAACTTCAGGGACTATAGTCTACCGAAAATTTTCATGGACTTTTAAAAAACTTCATGAACTATAGTCTTCGAAAAATTTCAGGGACTATAGTCTACCGAAAATTTTCATGGACTTTTAGAAAACTTCATTAACTATAGTCTTCGAAAATTTTCATGCACTATAGTTTCGAAAAATTTCATGGACTACAGGCTTCGAAAAATTTCATGGACTCTAGCGTGTGGAAAAATAAAAAAATTTAGAGTATTTAAGAATAATTTCGTTACAATGAATATTTAACATATTATTGGCGTGCTTTGATTTCCGGGTGTTTTTCCATTACTACTTGACCACCGATTTAATAGATTGAATTAACATACGAAATAATAATATAATAATTTTATAAACCGTTGAATGGATATCATAATGACTTTGTGCTGAATACAAATTTTGAGCGTACTTACTGTATGGATATTAGCGAATGTGATTTTTGAACATTGAAAAACATCGTTTAAATTCAATCGACTCACAATTGAAACCATTTAGATTTCAATGTCTGTTGTATAAATTACAGTAATTTGCAATTATCTCGGCAGTTGTATTAATAATCAACATGTTCCAAGATTAAAAATTAGAAACATAAGTATAATTGGGCAATTTAATGACGAAACGTCGATATTTTTAGATAACGGGATTGTCGAATGTTATACCTTTGCAGTTAGCAAAAACCAGGCCCATGACAGCGTAACTTGCCAGAAAATTACCGATACTTGGTTCTCAATAGTAACGGCTTTTGATTCCTAACAGGTTTTTTTAAATAGCCACCAATAAACGCGACCCACCGTATTGGAATATCCAGGCATGTATTGACTGAATTAATAAACGGTTCAACGTTGATTTTTTTCCTTATATGTCTCAGTCGTTAGGATTCATATCTTTTTAGAGCGTGGTTTCTTTCCCGTCTCACTAATTCATTGCAAAACCAAATCCCGTTTTTTTCCTTGACATCAGAGGCATTTTGAAGAAAAATTTCTGGGCATTCACATGCAGACTATACGTTTCGTATACGGCCATTTCATATTAAGACACTTATAAACGATATATTAGATGAGGCCAGCTTATTTAACAGCCGCGTTTTATGAAAGTGACTGTTAAACCATCAGATTACACTTATGAAATATCCAATGGGTCGAGATTTGTCGTGAAATATCTTTACTGAACAAAATTTGCAGGAATTCTTAGTCCTGATAATTATCTCTTGCAGAAACGAAAAAAATGGTCATGACTCTTTCATCGCGATAGAATATATTCCACGGCGGTATATACTGAAAGTGTAATATATATATATATAACATTATGACTGACGGCGATGCCATTAGTTATCCGTTGCAGACATTTATTTTCACCCTCTCCTACGTCACGGTACGAGAGAAATCTAAATCACCCGAATAATAGACGGTCTTGCTGGTGGAGCGGCTCTTACTTCAGTTCTTTTTAGAAGATTTCTATCTCTCACGTCCGCCTCCGTTTTAGTCCTTAGAGTAGTCTTTATTTTTTTTCCTCTTCCTCGCTGCTTAGCTGCCTCCTTTTCCCGTCCACTAGGAGAAAAAAACTGCCTTTCCTCGCTCAGTCATGCAGCGTTGTTTTTTTTTTTAATTTCCCGAGCCACCCTTTTTTACAGCCTTAATAACCCTAGTGTCTCTGCCTTTCTCTCGCGGTCTTTCTTTTTTTCATTCTTCCCCCATATATCCATTTTTACTCCTCTCCAACTTCCATGCGACACTTTTTTTCCGAATCATATCTTACTTCAGCAACGTCCTTCTGCAAATCGTATCTCGTATAAGGGTTAGACCCTTGCGCAACGCTGGGGACACCTTCTTAGAAAAGGACTCGTTTGGAAAAAAAAACCGCGTTGCGCTGATTTATAGCCTCCTGGGAAAAAATAGTTTGGGTTACGAGTTTTGCCATAAATATGGTGTGTTTAAGTATAAATATTTAAGTGTCATGCGTGCTGTGTAATTTAGAGTTGCACTCATTCAATCGCCTGTGATGTATACGCCACGGAAACCAACGATGGAGAAGTATTTACTGTAAAATCACAGAAATTAATACAATTTAATTGTCAATGCCTCCAAAAAAAGGGAATTTTTTCTCTCCCTAACTTTACCTTGTGTTGCCAGGTTTTACCACCTGACAATTATTCGATCTAGTATTCACCCCATTTAAAACACTTCTACCAGATATTTACCAGAGATAAACGCTTATAGCCTTTCTCACTGGACTTGCCTCATGACGAAACTCTTTCCTAGTATAAACCTTTTTCTTATCCGTCCAAAGCGGGATATTTCTGCTACCATATTCATATCCCCGCAACCATTTTTCTCCCGAACCATTCCGCTTTATTTTCCAGGTTACCTATTCCACCTTCTCCTTCCATCTTCCTTTACCGAAACCATTTTTTCCTCCCTCTCAAAAAAAAACCCCGCTTAGAGGGCGTGACCCTTTACGGTTCGACGAGGCAAGAGCACGCGAAGGATTGAAACTGCCGCTGACCTCTTTCCTCCCTCCGAACCCTCCCCCTCCCTCCCTCTCTCTCTCCCGTCTTTCCCTTTCTCCCACAATCTTCCCCTTCCAGAAGAAAAAACCTCCCTCGCCCGTCCGTCTCCCCTTAAAAAAGTTCTCGTCGATGATTCCTCCACCAACCCACCCACCCACCTCTCTCTCTCTCGGATTCTTCCCCTTTTCCTTCCCTCCATAACCTTCCACTCCTCCCTACCAATACCTCTTCCACTCCTTTCTCCTCTCCTCCCTACTTTCCCCCACTCCCGCCACTTCCATCCGCCTCTCCGCTTCGCCGCTTGGGCCAGAGTCGTCTCCTTTCTCCCGGGGAACGACGACGGATTCTCCCGCCGGCGTGTCTTTCGTTCTCTCTCTCTCTCTCTCTCCCTCCCTTTCTCTCTCTCTATATATATAAACTCCCTCCCTTCCCCACCCCACACCACCACTACTCCTGTCTATTCCTCCTCCGTCGAAAAACCTCGACTCACTCTCTCTCTCTCACAAGGGGAGGAAGGAGAAGAAAGAGGATAAGGGAGCTTTTTAAGGGGAGAGAATAAGGAGGAGGAGGAGCAACCGTCAAACACCTGCGTCCCCGTCCCGTATTCTCGTTCTATTTTTTTCTTCTCTTATCAACGCGCGCGCGCGTGTGTGTGCGCGCATATGTAGACGCGCGCGTGTGTTTCGAGTGTGAGTTTGTGTGGGTCGATCTACCGCGATTTCGTGGGATTTTCTCTCTTTCTCGAAGGAGTGAATGTATTTTTAAAAGAAAAGCGAGAGAACTAGCGGCGAAAGAAGGAGATGAAGAGAAGTCGACGAGCTGCATACGAAGAGACATTACTTATTTAAGAACTTTAATGGGATAGGGGAAAGAAAAAAAAAAGGAAAAGGGCCGCCCTCTGCTTCCTTCAGCGAGGGGCACGTAAAAGGAAAAGAGGAACGAAAACAATGCGACACCTCTTTCGTTACTTAACCTTATAGAAGAAGAAGAGGAAGATATACGTCCGCATTGAAAAAATACATGCACGCCAGGAGAGAGGACATCATCGAACACTTTGGAGGCAGTCACGTGCTGGTAGTCGACCTACCGCGTGGAGTTCTCTCTCTCTCTCTCTCTCTCATCCTCCCGTTTTCGTGTTTTTATTCGTCGGATTATCCAGAGAAAAGAGCCGGTCGCGCGCACGCACATTACATCCTCTCGCCCTTTCGTCGTGGTGCTCTCTGGTGACGGTTGGTGTCGACGACCGTGTTGGTGTCGGAGGCGAAACTGACTCACTCACTCTCTCCCGCTCTCGCTCTCTAGACACCCAACGATATCGACCTGGGTCGTTGAGTCGTGGTGTGTGTGTGTTCAATCTCTCTCTCTATCTCCGCGCACACGCACACACACGGTATCATTCACCGAAGGAGGGTAGAGTGGGCCGGAGAGGTAGCGAGAGCGAGGGAGAGAGAAAGAAAGAAAGAGAGAAGACATGTGTCGCGACGTGAAGGTAACCGTGTGCCGAGCGTGGTCGTTCGATACGATAGTGGCCGTGATTGGCGGATGATTCCGTCGTATGAATGGTCTTTTGAAAAAAAAGGTGGAAGGAAGACAAAAAAGGAAGAGTTCGTTGGGAAAAAAGTGAAGGTTGTTTTTTTTATTTGAGGCGATTGGGAGTCCTGTCGGAAGGTCATCGGTGTCATCGGTGTGTTTGTCGGTGAAGATTTTTCCTGAGGTGCCGGGTGTCCAGTCGACATGGGATTGTACGTATTTTTTAAAAAAATTAGCCCTGATGTTAGAAAAAAAATGTCGATAATTTTGAGACGATGCCGTGTGGCGTGAGGTTGGAGTGATTTTCACGATTTCTTTTCTCTTCTATAATTCTGTGATGCCTTAACTTTTTTCAAGCACACGATTATTCTTTTAAAAGAAATAAAAACGTGATGCGGACACGGTAGGCTGCTATTCTGTCAGCACTGTAAGAACTTGAAATCGCTGATTGGTTAAGAATAACTAAGCCCCAAGCAGTAGATTGTGGCCTAAAACGCTAACCAAACATACTTCAAATTAGTATGGTAATTTCAGGCGTTTAGTGTAGCTAACCGCCTCCCCGAAAAAATTAATCCTCTACTTCCTAAAGTTAAATTAACGTTAAATTTTGTGGCATGTGAAGACTCTTCCTTAACATATAGATAGTTACCAAATAATTTTGTTTATCATTCTCTTCCTGCGATTCCGTTGAGGATGAAAAATGAGAATTGAAAAACCTAGTGGTAATGCTTGTTTTCCTGAAAATCAGAAAGTCAATTTCAAGCCTCTGTTTTGAAAATCAAATAGTTCAGGCATTAGAAACTTTAAATAGCCATTTAAAACTTAAATGTGGCGTGTAAATTTTTACACACGCGATGTGGCAACGTGTTGTGAGGAACATATGAGAATCAATGAGCGAAGCGCAATGGTTTTGTCTGCGTAAATTAAATTTTCATCCCTGCAATTATTTATGCTTGCATGTTACGTATTCCGCAGAGCACAATTTGGAAATTAAATAAATTAAAGCCATTGGTTTTCATTTTATGTGACCTTTTTGGAGTTTATTATAGATGACGTGCTTGAGGGTTTCGTGACACGAGATTGGGCAAGTTTTATTTATATATTGTCGGATCACGGACATTCTAATATCTAATGGTTATAATTGATTTTTACGACAGAAAAAAATCGTTATTTATTCGATTCTCTGACCTCCCCTCCCCTTTTCCGGAATTTCCATAAATTAATGATTTAGTATCCTTTCATGAGCGATTTCACCAATGCTAGACATTCGTCATTTTACTGCCAAGATTACATAGAGGATTATCAAAAACAAGTCATTTTTACTATGGGATTTTTCTAATTTACTTAAGTGCCATTTATCCTCATCTATAACGTAGGCACTTATTATAACCTTAAAATGGTCTGTTACACCTTAAGGAGCCTTTTTTTCAGCCGTAAAAGTGAATCTAAAGGGATATTAAAGATTGCCGGTGCTTCCACTAACATAAGATATCGAGTACGTTGTCGTTGAATCGCTCACATTGGTTCGTTATGTCGTTTCAATGTAATAGGTGTAACTGATTTCGTTTGATAAGTGTGAAAATACATCTTTGTTAGGCTACATTTTGTTTAGTAATAAGTAAAGGTCCGTAGAAATTCAAATGATTAATTTACTATTTGTTATAATCTATTTTGTGCCTTCTTGTCACATTTGTTTAATTTAGTAAATTATCGTCCAAAATCAGGGGACCAGAATTTTTAAGAGAATGTTGCGGTAAATGTAAGATGGAAATGGAATCGTTTATTCCGAAATACGCGTATTTAGGCAATTTTTTAGAAAGGAAGTACTCGTGTGTGTTTTTGTGGTTGGTGCGTAATTGTGTGTGTGTGTGAACAAAGAAAAAGGGTCCCTGGAGTTGGAGTAATTCCCCCTAAACCCGGAGTGTGTGAGATTGCGTGCGCGTTTGGTCCCTGGCGTGGAGCAAATTCCCCTAAACCAGTGTGTATGAGTATTTTCCTTTTTAAAAAATATTTGCATGGGTATTTGGAGGTTTCTCTTTTCATTTTCATTGATAAACCATAGGGTTCATCATAAAGATTTTTATTTATTCCTGTTTAAAGTTTACGATTTTTGCGTTTAATACAATCGCGCGACGACGTTACGGTAATAATTGTTTTGATTTGCAGATAAAGTTATGAACAATATTGTAAAACAAAACTGATAATATTTCAAACTACCTAATCTGGATTATTATATTGCGGTACAAGTTTAGTTTCTATAAATATTAGTTTTGATACTTCTATGATACCATTTGAATAATGATGGAACTAGTCTTTTCATAGACCTGGAACCATTCGTTATCTATTATTTTCTGGATCGAGATAAAACCCGAATGACGCAAGCTAAATCGGAGAGAATATTTTGATGAATGATTCATGAAAGAGAAACATCAAAGCAACCCCTGCAAAGTTGCAAGTCGCGTGTTATCTCCATGAACGAAGTAGCACTCCGCAGCCCAGCGTTTTCGAAATAACGTTCCGTAACTCTAATGGATCGAACCAAATTTTTCTTCGCGTTTTCGAAAAATAATTAATTGAGCGTACGTTAGGTTGGACTTATAGATCGATATAAAATTTATAAATGACCACTCTAATAAGTTTCAAGTCGAATAGATGTCATGGTAAAATAGAGTATAGTGAAAACAATGCGAATAGAAAATTGGAAGGGTCAATTCATCGATAATCATTAAAAGATGAGGTAAATTTATATCGCTTCCTTTCCCCAGTCCTTATTACCAGCTGGTTGTATGATGTGGCGATTTACTTTAGAAAATCATGGAAAGGATACTATATTTGTTTCAAGCCATTGAGGAAGACTTGAATAAGAGTCTCGTTTTAATTTTTCCGCTTGAGGGCTCACCTACCCAATTATTTCACTCGCTTTATTTCTTATGTAAAGTGAGAGTTTTTTCACCGTGAGACATATTGGTAATTGAACACTGGGTATTCACACGACGTGCATGTGTAAGGGGTAATAGTCCAGCGAAATCAGTCAGGCGGATAAATTTCTTTTAATACCAATCTCAAAGGATTAGTATAAATGTGCGCGAAATTGCATTCATCGGAAAAATACTTCCGTGGCTCTATAAGAATGAAGTCATACAGGGTCTGTCAATAAAAAGGATGCCCTGTGCTTTATGCTATAAAATCTGCACTTGTAAAACAATTCTAATTCAATTATAATATGTTTGACTAGCATTTACTAGCGCAAATTTCAAACCTATATCTGTGCTCAATTTATGAATACCATAAAAAGCATAATTGTTTGGGTCATTTTTTAAGTGTGAGAGTAAAATGGAGGAGCCAAATATTTTTTAAAATCTGTCATGTAATGCGGAAAAGCTTAAATTTATTTGTAAAATTTTCAATTTACATTTTTTGTTAACCTTGTTTATTTTTAATTAGTAGTCTTTAAACAGTCTGAAAAAGTTTACTGCGAATAATTTATTGTTGATACAATTAGAGGTACCTCTAGATCAGTGGCTCTCAAATGCGGCCACCAGGCAATTTCGGTGCGGCCACAAGAAAATGTCAATAATTGGAATTATTTAAATAAAACAATTATTAACGATAAAAAAGTAACCGTTGTTATTAAATAAGAAGGTATGTGGAAGTTTTTACATGATTATCGTTACATTTTCTGTAATATTTCCTTGATGCGACCACAAGAACATATCTACTGAGTACCATTGGTCTACATATAAGCTATAATAGATTTCTGTATTTTGTTTAAAGAATTACGGCTTATATTGCTAACGTCGTTCTTAAGAGAATAAAGACTGTAAAGGGGGTTATACTATTGCTCTCAGAATATAATGACTTACCCGTTGTTATTGTATTCATAGAAAGGCAACGCTTTTTAAATATTAGTCTAAAATCTATACTCTTTTCTCCGTCATATTATAATACAAATGACGTGTGTGTGTGTATGTGTGTGTGTATATATATATATATATATATATATATATATATATATATATATATATATAAAGGAGCATTTTAATTTTTTTACTGTTTAGTATATTTTAGATTCATTTCCTCCGACTAGATGCTAACCATTATAATAACTGTCAAATTACTTAATTACTAATTAACATTGACACCGAAATAAAACTGTGGAATGTGGTTTGCAGTAGATCAGAACGCCTTCATGGAAGGCCCGTAATTATCATGAACTTAATACTAACTTGATAAAGTATTTACCTTAACATTTTATTAATGAAAAATATCAAACCGTAATATCTTTTGCTTAAGGTTTAATAAAAGGAATAAGCAGCGATACAATTTTATTAAATCATTATATTACAAAGGAAAATTAATTCAGCTTTAAATAAATTAGCGGAAAAATAATCGTTTTAGCATTTAAATTAAAAAGTCTTAAATTGCTAAAATATGACGGAAAATGAAAGGGACTTCACTGTACATATGATACAAAGTGATATATTTTTTATCCCAGCATTTGCATTAACCGAAATAAAAAGGTATATTTGAGTAAAAAATGTATACCGCCTTTTTATTTTACATCATTCCCCTCTAGTAAAGACCAAACATCTTTTTGCTGGAAATAAAACCATCCGAGACGGGGAATGTACTATTACACGAGAGGCATTACCTCGTTACGGATCCTTGTTAGCTACCGCTGAAAATTGTTTGTCCTGCATCTCCTGACCCCTATAAGGCCACTTCCCATGTAGCGAAACATGATGGAGAGTGGAGAGAGAGAGGTTCGAGGGAAAGAGATCTGGAATGAGGGAGAGAGAGAGAGGAGGATAGGGAGAAAAATAGAGGAAAGGATAAAGAGAGCATAAGAGAAAGAGAGAGCTAGAGAGATGTTAGGGAGGTAAAGAGAGAGGAAGAGAGAGAGAGAGAGCTAAAGAGAAGAAGAGAGAGGATGAGTGAGTTAGAGAGAGGAAGAGAGAGCTAGAGGGATGGGGGGGGGGGGATCTAGAGAGAAAGAGACACAAACAGACAAACGACTTTATTTAGGGCGAAATTGAGACTACATAATCCCTTCTTACATTTAACGCTACGTTATGAATTACAAATGGCAATAAAAGTAATGACATATAAACATACAAACAGAAGACAAATACCTGAAACTAAACAAAGGAAAAAAGAACAAAAAAACAATTAAGAGAGAGAAAGGGGGGGAAGAGAAATAGAGAGGAAGAAAGGGAGAGAGGAAGAAGTATGAAGAGGACGGACAGAGATGGGAGGGGTAAATGGAGAAGTTATAGACATTTTAAATGGAGTCGAATTAACCCGTGTCTTGTAGTTCGGAGGGACGCCCATCTCTCTCTCTCTCTCTCTCCCCACTCATAACTTCCACCGCCTTTTGCCTGACATTTCCCCGCGACGGAAGAGGGCAGTACTCTTCTTCGTGAGTGTAGAGAATCCCAAAGGCCGCAACCAGTCAGCTATACTCTCCTCATTCTCGTCCTCTTCCTCCTCCCTCTCTAGCCCATATCGAGCGCCCTCTCTCTCCCCTTCTGCCTCGCTCTTTTCTGCCCCATCCTCTCTCTCTCTCTCTTTCCACTCCCTCTCTCTCTCTCTCTCTCTCTATTCCCTCTCTCCCTCTCTCTCGGCCATTGATTGCGACCGAAAGAGGTCGCGCTGAGAGCACGCTTGTCTGCGGAAGCGTGCTCAGATCCCTGTGGCACTTGCGGCGATAAAACTCGACCTCTCTCGTTGGCGGTGTCACTTGCCGGACGAAATGGCGAGTAGTGGTGTACGGGGGGGAGGGAATAAAGCGGAGAAAGAATGCATAACATAGTCTTTAGAAGTGCGCGCTCTTAAACGAATAGGTACCAGCTTCTGTGCGAATGTTTATGCAGTGAAAAGTCCAAGGAGCTGACATTTCAAAATCTGTGAAGGACATTGCTTGTGAAATTCAAGTATTACTTATTCCAGAAAAGCCCAAGTACGTTAAAAAACTGAAATCACGTGAATAAACTGAAATCACACGAAAAAACTGAAATCACGGGAAAACGCCTGTGTATTAGTTTGTCAGTGGAGAATATAAATAAGTTTTGGTAATGAAATTAAGCAAAATTATTCTAAACTTTATTTTATTTCCCTTGCTCCGTATGAACTTCATTTGATAGTAATTAGGTTGTATTCGTAAGTAATGTCCCTAAACCGGAAAAATAAAAAACTTCAACCTTTAAGTCTCAAGTTATTCGATTTTTGGGCTTTGTACTATTCCATAGTATAGTTGCCCTTCATTAACGATAAATGTGCATGGATAAATTATTAAAATTAAAACACCTCCCATTCTTCTCTCTTTCAATCTCTAATCAAATATATAGCTATCTTTCTGTCTCTCTCTCTCACTCTCTCACACACACGCACACACAGGCATAAGTTCTTCTGATGTGCTTATAGGAATGTTGGCATCTTATCCCATCCTAAGAATGAAACCTACTTCTCTTCCATTGATTAAGAGGCAGTAAAAAAAACCGTCGATTTTTCGTCTGGAATTTTTTGAGTTGCGATTATTTTCATTTCCGCTTCTCTCATCTTCGTTTTTTTTTGCGTCTGTTAAGGCGACCAATTTATGGTCCAGACGTCTGGATGAGAGTGCACGGTTGAGTCAAATGCAGCAGAAGCTTAGTAAAACAGGGAGAAGAGGGGGAGGGGAAAAACGGGAGGAGAGTCTACGATTTCCACGTCGTGATGGGACAGTTTGTCAAAGTTTTTCAAATGTGCTTATACCTCCCTTTTATTTAAAGTGTAGTGATCATGAAGAAATTATGAATCTAAATTTTTATGAATGTCCACGTTTTATTTCCGACTGAGTCCAAAAATGTTAACTTTGCGATTCCGTCAGTGTGTGTAGCCTTATCTATAATACGTAATTTGTTATCAGCGCTCGGATCTAGAGGCTAAACGGTTGAACGTAATCCGACGAAACCTCGTCTTTACATAACAACCGGAATGGAAGCCTTGTAGAAAGGATCTCTGAAGCGCAGCGATGGAGTGTGGCTCATTCTTGTCGATTTCACAAAATGACGGTTTACTCCAAAATGGCTGAAAATATAATTTAATCAAAATTGGCCCATTTGTAGAGCTTGATGTCATAAAATAATGGATCGCAAACTACATTAATTAGAAATGATTCGTAAAGCTTCCGGTTACATTATAACACAAACGAGTCGTACCCCCAGCTACCGCCAAGCTCTCCCCCACTATGACGGCGGTAACATTGTTGCTACGAGACAAACTGCGAGAGAATAGTTATTAATGTGACCAGTGATATTATGTACTGTGCAGTATAGAAGCTTACGGATACGAAAAAGTTAGCTGAAAATTGATGTGTCGCCGATTTTCGCAATATTTCAGGCAGGATTGTGGAGTTGAGACGGATCGAAACTTTCACTTCAGGTTTTAAGAATAGCGGACGAAGAAAGAGGATGTGACACTTATAATCTTTTATGCGATTTTAATATTTTAAATTTCGCCGAATCCATAGACGTGTCGTCTGATTTTATATATATATATATATATATATATATATATAAATGCGCCATCTTTCGTAGGTTAGTCTCTTTCATCTTCCTATTCCTCTTCTGCCGAGTTTTCTGGGACGATTGTTCACTCGCGAAACGTTCGCTTGGGCACGCGTCGGTCCTAACGAGAATTTCGCTCGTTATATCTCCTGCGCCGTTTTTTGTCTCTTTTTCTGTCTGTCCGTCTCTCTCTCTCTTCAGCCATGAGAGTAATAAAATAAATCGGCGATTTTTTTTTTGCGCGAACTTGGATTTTGAGCTTTCATGGAAAGTTTAAAAAATGCGCTTGAATACATTTGCCGAAAGATGATGTTTATTAATCGTAGTAAAATGGAAGAAGGGAGGGGGATTCGGAGAAACAGAATGTCGGAGGGTTTAATGGGGGGGGGGGGGGGGGAGGGTAAAGATTTTCAGTAAGGGGGAAAACGGTGGATCTTGGAGAATAGTATAGAGGAGTGAATTTATAAGCCTTATTCGCTAGTTTTTCTTTATTTTTCTTCTAACAGCGTTTGGAATTAGGCGATTCGATTACTATACGATTGACCTTTTGTTTTGACTCTGGATGAGAAAATTTCTACGCAAGAGTGCAGTTTGATTTTTCGATTGTGCTTAGCAAATTGAGGTTAGTTAATATTATTTTAGTAACGCCCCTTCATCCATCTAATGTAATGTTGAAGGTAATTTTTAAAAACTTTTACGCAATGGAACGTTTCAGGCGTGTTTCATTGGCAAGAATACGGTGCATATGAAATTTAATATAAGATATAAATACTATTACGTGCCCGTAATTAATGGAATATAAAACAAGTTAGGAAAGCGTACAACGTATCACAAATGGGCGCGTTTCGTGCAAAGGAGTATTATAAAGCAATTATATACCTGTACGTAAGGGAAATAGCGTTTTAAAGTCCTTCTCTTCATCATAAATAATCCATTTTCTTCCTATTTAATAGTGTTACATGCTGTTACATGCACACGTAAGGAAATTAAACTTTTGTTTGGGAGATTGTTTATGATAGCAACAATGAAGAAGTAACCATGCAAGAAATTATCTAAGTTCAACTCGATTTAAGACATTCTCATTTGATTTTCTCGATAACGGCTACTCCTACGATAAAAATGTATAGGAAAGAAACTACTCTTCTTTACCAGTTCTACAAGTTTTATTTGAAAAATATTTTGATATGAGCAATATTTTACGAGATATGACGAAAATGTAATTTTTTGTCACCAGTAAAGTGATACCCCTGATTGGCGTACGTGATTCATTTATGCAATTTTCTTATTATATTTGATAGAAAGTCCTTAATATCAAATTTCATAAAAATCCGTTCAGTAGAAGCCGAGAACGAACATGCGGACGGACGGACGGACGGACGGACGGACAGACGGACGGACGGACCGACCGACGATAATAGGCGCTCACGCTGTAAGCGAAACGCGCCTAAAAAGGATTGTACACGACCGCAGGTCATGAAGGCGTTTCGATTTGGAAAGGCATAAGACATAATCCTTAATGGGTTTATTAGCTTTTTAGCCGCGATTTGCTTCCAGCGTGAGCGCCTATTATCGTCGGTCTGTCCTTCTGTCCGTCCGTCCGTCCGCATGTTCGTTCTCGGTTTCTACCAAACGGATTTTCATGAAATTTGATATTAAGGACTTACAATCAAATATAAGAAGAAAATCGCAAAAATGAATCACGTATGCCAATCAGGGGTACTACTTTACTGGTGACAAAAATTAAATTTTCGTCATATCTCGTAAAGTATTGCTCATATCAAAATATTATTCAAACAAAAGTTGTAGAACTTGTAAAGAAGAGTATTTTCTTTTCTGTACATTTTTATCCTAGGAGTAGCCGTTATCGAGAAAATCAAATGAGAATGTCTTAATTCCAGTTGAACAAAATTTCTTGCATGGTTACTTCTTCATTATTGCTATCATAAACAATCTCACAAACAAACGTTTAATTTCCTTACGCGTGCATGCAATATTATTAAATAGGAAGAAAATGGACTATTTTTGAAGAATATAAGAACTTTAAAACGCTATTTCCCTCACGTACAGGTATATAATTTCTTTCTAATACTCCATTGCACTAACTTGTTTTCTTAGAGGGTAGGATAATCTTTTCGACTAGGTCTGTTATACTTTTCGAAAAGTTTGGCTTAGATATCAACAAGACTTCAACTGTAATTAATTTATCAAGTTGATTGAAAATATATACGGTAAAATATGAATCTATAGAACCATTTATATTACAATATAGGGCGATGTACGGGTAAAACAACAACAAACTTTGTTACTAACGCATACTATTTAAATAATCAATTATATTGTTTTTATTATGAACCTTTCTCATGCATATAATACACGTGTGTTATCATTATAACACTTTTATTACACTATAGAAAATGCAAGTAGTAAGAGGAATTTCTTAAACAAGTGTCCGAAGCCTAAAAAATCATAAGATAAATGCAAAAAAAATACTCATAAAAATTGTATGTATTAATGAAAATCAGTTGGAGCAGCAGTAGGTAATTTGTTAGAAGGGGAAACTTCAAGCACGCGGTCGAGTGAACAAGGAGTAGACATATCTAACCTCATAATTTTTAATCAGTATAAGCAGAGCATCAAGTAGACCACCAAACCGTATTTAAAAAAAAGCATTGAAAACTCTATCTTTACTTTTGGGGAACCCTATATCTATATTCCCATTTATATTTTTTCATTTTTTTAAATAATCCTCAGATTTCTAAATTTATTTAGAACGTTTGCTTACCTACTGCAAAAGGCTCATGTGCTTTTTTTCGAAGAACATTGTTAAATGAATGAACCGAGAATCTTATCCGCTCGCTTAACAACGCGTATCTCATTTAAAAAAATCTTTCGAGGAGTTACTCATGGAACAAATGCGAGTTTCCGGGCAACCACTTGGGAAGACATTTGAAAATCTCCAGCGCGCTCTGATTTTTTTGAAAAAGCTGCGTGATGTGCGTGATATACGGTTCACTTAGGTAATTTCTCTCTCCATCTAATCCTATTATCCGCGGAATCCGAAATTTAAAAAAAAACAACACGAAAAGTAGGCCAATCCAACAATTTCGGCTCTCTCTCGACGCAACGAGGTTTTTATTACCCTCGTCTCACCATCGATGCTCTTTACACCAGGCGAGCAGCTTTATGTTTATTCATGGAAGCTTAATAGCTTAGCCAATGGCCTCGTGCAAATATTCAAATGAAGTCGAGCAGTTGGTTTACATTCCTCTGCCTCCCTACCTCTTTCTCTCTCTCTCTCTCTTTTCCATTTCTGTTTCACTCCCGGAGTAGAAGAAAGATCGTCCACGCGTTCCCTTGTGTTCGCGCATGTGATCCCTATGTTTCAGGAACACTAAAAGAACAAAACGCGTCGTCGAAATGCTCCAAATTTCGATTCGCTGCTATCCTGGGAGATTCGTTTATTATCGCACATGAACTTTTCTAATCTGGAAAGCTAAAGACCCGGAGGCGTACAGTACTATAAGATTTTCCGAGCCACGAGTGACTGTAGTGGACAATGGCAGACCCGTTGCTGTAAACTCTACCCATTTTACTTTCCCATATACGAAGTATATTGAGTATTGTAATCGCAAAAAAAATCGACCTCGAGATTTTTACGGAAATATACGTTTTAGCTGTACCTGAGTCCGAAAAAGTGGTTTTCAGAATGCCGTATGTCTGTTATTGGCTCTAGGGCCTAAACGATAGAGCTAAAATGAAAGAAATCTCGTACTTAGGCGTTATATCATACAGAGTAGAAGTCTTGAAGAAATGGTTGGCGTTGCTCAATAACTAAGGGAAGTTTATTCTACAGATTATTAACAACAATTTGATTTTCTCAAAAACGGCTGAAACGATTTTTATCAAATTTCGTACACTTACTTGAGTTTATGTCATCAATGACATTACATAGTTCATATTTCTCAAAAAAATTAATATAAGGTTAGTCTATTCTAGGCCACTTTAACAATAATTTTATTTTCTCAAAAACGGACAGAACGATTTTGATAAAATTTCGTACCGTTACTTGAGTATACGTCTGCAATAATACTACATCTACTTCATATTTCTCAAAAAATTAATATAAGGCTAGTTTATTCTTGGGCAACTTTAACACAAATTGGATTGTCTAAAAACCGGCTGATACGATTTTCATTTTTTAAGATAACTAAACGACGCATTAGTATATGAGAAAGTTTGCACAATGTATGTTGTAATGAGTTTTTTTCGTCTTGAACTCGACGATGTGGGTAAATAAAAGAAAGATTTAGTTTGCCCGATCTGGATGGAATCCGTAAACAAAAAGGACATTTTAAAAAATTTTTAAGAACTGTTTTTTCTTACTTTCTGCGGACGGTTATTTTAATATAGACCTCTAAGTCGAACGTCTATATATCGAATTTTCCATAACTCGAAATGAATTCATTTTACAGGATAAAATATTTTCCATGTTACATATTTCTATAAGTCGAATATTTTTTGTTTCTCTTGAGGTTCGACTTATAGAAGTTTTGCTGTACTATCTTGGGCTGTGGGATCACAGAGAAAGGGAATACCGAAACGCTATCCAGTGTGCTTTTTCGGATTAGTCAAAACTTCGAAACTATTCCGAACCAGAGAACTCCGGTTTAAAGAGATTCTGTTGTGCTGACACGAATTGTTATGTTTCCCTGATTCGTTGAAAGTAATTTAATCCATACCAAACAATATGCTATACAATAAAGTATTTAATTAAAGCGAAACTTTTAAAAATTATTCAGATAATTCCTTACATTGTTTAATGATGTCGATTGTCTCTGAATTTTAATATTAATTTTTTTGTGAAAAGTTGAATGGATATTCAATGATCTTTGAACGACGTTTTTAAAAGTTAATCGCTACATTCTTGAAGAAAATGCTATAGGATTTTTAATCATTGTATTAAAACGACCGAGCTCGTATCCCTACTGTCATTGCTACCAAAACTTATGTCCATGCTTGTGCATACGTTTCAAGTGGCAAAATTGTCTAATTAAACCAACACCGTGAAATTTGATCTTTGCTGAGGAAATGACATAAATTTGTGGCAGACGCATCCGGTGATGATGCGAAGTGTACTTTCCTATGTAGACGGAAGGGCGACAGAGTGGGAGCTGAAGGGGATTAATGGGTAGATGGTGGGGATAAGGAAAAGGCGGAAGAGGGACCATGGATAGAGTTATATAAGGATCTTAAAATACGTGAACCGCTACAAATTATGCATAATAAATACAGTAAAAGCCCGCTATACGTTGTTTCGCATATACGTCGCCAATCAGTTAAGGAACAATTTTCATTATAAGTTGTGTCGCTTCGCATATACGTCGTTTGTGAAATACTAAAAGCAAAATTTCAGAAATTCCAATTGCGGTGTATAAATTATAACTATAACACTAAAAACCCTCTATTCGGCTTTTAATTTCATGTTTATTATTATTTATATGAATTAAGTTAATTTCATGTTTATCAATTCGTGTATAATCATACTCAGAATAAACATTTGCTGGCCATGTGCTTGAGAGATCACGATGGGTTAGGTAGTTCACAAGTTACACAGGGGATAAAAGGGACTGTCCCAATTTTAATGACGATGTGTAAAAACCTATTTCTGAGCTACAGTCAGCTATAAGAGAGTTTTGTGAACAGTTGTGTCTAACATTTTGTGTGTCCTTTCATCCCGGTTTACGTTTGCGTTGATATCTCATGAGATATTGGATATAATTTGTATTGCGTATTGCGAAATCTGCTTGAAAAGTATTCTAAAGTGAGTATCAGTGTACGTGTAAGTAAAGAAACAATTTTTATCACACTATAGACAATTATTTTCGGTGATTTCAGAATTTGGTTTATGTAGCAGATCCGGGGCCATGTTTCGGAAGACTACCTGTTCATCGCGTTTGAGCGTCATTAGGGAGAAGCGGGTGGTGAAATTACTGATCTATCATTGAAAAATTGGAATACTTTTTGTAAATAAGACCATTAAAAGTTACATTATTGGATTGCGGTGAAAATGCTGATTATAGGCGTTTTTTAAACGAAATTCTACGATACATATCAACGGAGTTAGGAAAGGAGCGAGGTAGAGGGTGGTGGAGGAAAGAAACTGAAGGGAGAGTGAGAGGTACCAACATATGCGCTTCGACTTGCCTTAGGCTTTTAAGAAGGGAAATTTGAAATCGACATTGCCTTTCCGAATTACAACACGTACAGCGGCTCTGTCCTTTCAGATATCTCTTTCAAATGGTCTACAGGGCCCAGAAAATATTAAACGTAAAGCAACGACGATGAAAATATGATTGTTTTCATTGTCATTGGTCTATGTTTCATGATTCTCTCGGGATTTCAAATTTTCTTCTTTGGAAGAAATAGGAGCAGCCTTCCAAATCGATTTTCATATTTAAACCACTTTCCCTCATTAGCGCTCTTGAGGATAAAATATCTAATTATTATTTGATTGACAATAAATTAAGATAAGAGCTATCGCTTTAAAAAGCAAGTCCAAATCGTACATAGAAAGGAGAGACTGTATTAAAATACAAGGGGAAAACATTATTAAAATATTTTACCTCAGCCTAGAATGAAGTGTGAAATTATTAATTTTTGATTTCTTTGCGAATAAAAACAAAAAAACTGGGACCAAGTTTTACCGCATGTTGTAAAAATGTGAAGTTCTAGAAGCACTCGAATTTATTCATTTCAAAGCGATATGAGGGCTGTGAGACAAAAATATGATAACCCACATTTATGCTGTTTTGAGAAAATTGACATTTTATTGGTTCAAAATTATATTTTCATCAGAAATAAACGCAAGTCACAAAATACGAACTACAACAAATGACAGACTAATTTCCAAAATCACAATTGAAGTTCTTTCTTTTCTGTACTCAACCTATCTCCACATAGATAAGTTTGTTGGTTACCATGTTTTTGCCTCACACCCCTCATATGGTGATCCACAGAAACCTGCATTAATATTTTCAGAGTATATCTGTGCCTTTAATGAATCACTTGAATTATGTCTGGTGCAAAACTCCCATATTTTGCGCATATGAGTCTTTTTCTCATTTCACATCTCCTGAAGGTCTACTTTATCATCTTAGAAAAGGGGAACAGACGCTGCCCGTTTCCTCCAAAGAAGAAAATTTGAAATCCCGAGAAAATCATGAAACATAGACCAATGACAATGAAAACAATCGTATTTTCATCGTCGTTGCTTTACGTTTAATACTTTCTGGGCCCTGTAGACTATTTTAAAGGGATATCTGAAAGGACAGAGTCGCTGTACATGTTGTAATTCGGAAAGGTAATGTCGATTTCAAATTTTCCTCCTTAAAAGCCTAAGGCAAGTCGAAGCGCATATGTTGGTACCTCTCACTCTCCCTTCAGTTTCTTTCCTCCACCACCCTCTACCTGGCTCATTTCCTAATTCCGTTGATATGTATCGTAGAATTTCGTTAAAAAACGTCAATAATCAGCATTTTCATCGCAATGCAAAAATGTAACTTTCAATCTTCTTATTTGCAAAAAGTATGCAATTTTTCGAAGATAGATCAGTAATTTCACCACCAACTGTGAGGGTAGACTACACCGTGCTATGGTCGGGGACTGAGTCCGAACAAGGGAACCTAATCCTCACTAATGACGGTCAAATGCATGAGCAGGCAGTCTTAGGAAACATGGCCCCGGATCTGCTACATAAACCCTGAATTTAGTATTGCAATTGGTTACTCGTTGTTACGATAAAATGTATATTAAACCCTAGTAGCAATGAGTGGTAAACACATAGTGGGAACATAGTATGTCTAATGTACTGTATTGATATGTATTATTTGGGAAACAAATGTGTCAGAAAATATCCGCCAGGAACGTCGTAATCCCTACTTTTATCATAGTTCTTATGGTAATCTTTATTTCGCTATACGTTTTTCCTTATAATTCGCATTTTTCAGGAACGCATCTCCGACGTATAGCGGGGTATTACTGTACTGTATATTTTATGCATTGCAGTGTATGTAGATGACAGCGTATTTGAGAAAGGTGCACGAGACCATATTAAAACATTTGGAGTGCGCTCATTCTTCATCGACACGCTTATAATTCTTTGGTGGAGGTCAAAAGGGCAAAAGTCCTGATTTTTTTTTCAGTATTGTGCCTTGTTGTCACGAGTTGATAAAATTCACCTCTTTCGACTGGTATAAATGACATAAGTCTTAAGATGCGGACAAATGAACAACGGCTCTTCGTTCCGATTTGTAACTTGTTTTACGAAGTTGCAGAAGATCTCCGGAAAATTTCTTTTGACCTGTAGCCTTTTTACCGCTCATCGAAGAATTATTTTGTTAAATTTTATCATATTTAATTAAAGTTATATTTAAAAAAGAAACACCCTAAATTTTTATTTAGACATACTTAAGAGCATAAAATTTTCTGTTCCTTCTTTTTAAAACGCAAATGGCACATGGAATATATTTCACTCAAATTAAAATCTTCTTTTATACAGAAATATATTTCGAATATATTTGGCGTTTCCCTTAGTTTAAAAGTCACTACCTTCTGTAGATTCACATATTCTTCCCGTCTTAGAAGGACTTTTTCCGAATAAAAAATAAATAAGTTGTTGTTTTTGATAAGTAAAAACCTTTGTGTTTCTTCCCAGAAAAAGCAAGCGTTTCCAGAATTCCTCTCGCGTCGTTATCCCTAGCATTGTTTGCCTTTCACTCGGATCCGCCCACACTTCCTTCATCCCATTCTCTCATCTTCAAGGGATCGGCGATGAATACCAAATGTACCGGCGTGGGTGGAATACATATCCACTACTATTCCAAGGTGTTCGCATCACGCAAATGGAGACAAATCGATCCCATGACTCCCTCCCGACGTAATAACGGCATGCTATATAGAGTGTTTGGCAGAACGTTCTTGCTACTTTGTAAAGGCATGCAGCGCTAAGTGAATGGTTTAAGCGTGGTAATCGGTTTTATGCTGATAATGCGACTCCCAGAGCAGTGCCATTCTTACTATATTTCTCAAGTGTACGTCTGGTACGGTATATGCACGGCCGGCGGCATAAGATACAGGGGGATATTCTACCGATTTTGCACCACCGGCGGCATAATATACAGGGGCCTAGTCCATCGTTATCGCAAAGAGAGAGGAAGGGAGAGAGGAATGGAAAATGGGAAGGAGAGAGGGAAAACAATGGACAAACTTTCCTGCATGGTGGGCCACATTGGTGGCATTGGGAATTGCCAATGGATAATTGCTAAATCGGAAGTTATCCTAGATTCTTAGGCACCACATGCGTAGAAATCAAGTTAGAATTAGCTTTTTAGGATTATCATTTCAATGTTAAAATTCATGATGAAATTCAATATTAGAAACACCTTTGAGATAAGATCAAAGACAGCATTAAAAAGAACTTATTTGAATCGATAAATATTTACTAAGTTGTTCCAATTCAGCTTTAGATATTTTAACAGATTTTGCTACACGGAAATTAATATTTGATAGTTAGTTAATTAAAATAAATAAATTTTAGAAAACTATGAAAGCCTGGCGTTGGACCACATAAAATTGTTTAGTGAGTCTCATCTGGCCCGCAGGCCGTAGTTTGGGCACCCCTGGTGTAGAGGCAGAGAAAGAGCGAGAGAGAATAGGAAGAGTTTTAATTTAATTCTTTCGTCGTTTTTGACGGGTTGGTAAGTATTGTTCAATAAAACTAGACAGCACAACGAACATATATATGAAAGTTCATTATAGATCGGCGCCGTTAAAAAACTTTTTTTCTATATAGCCCCTTTGGATAGCTTGATCCACTGACCCTTTTCGTTATCTGGTAAACTTGCTTTCATACACGCCAAATTAATTTTGTTGTAACCCCTTTTGGGGATCGTCTGGTATCACTTATGGTACCGATAAAACACTTTTGAGTAGCCGTAATCTAGATCAGTTGTGCCCAACCTACGGCCCGCGGATCAGATGCGGCCCCGGAAGGGTTTTTGTGCGTCCCGCGAAGCCCTGATGATAAATTTAACAGACACATTCATTGATTTCTATGAAAACTTTTATAATAAAACTTTTAATATTGGAACGTTTACCATAAAAAATCTCATTTAGTCTTGATTTTCACTTAAATGGCACCTCAGGATATATAGGTAATTTCCGATTAAAAATATAATCCGGCCCGCAGAAGAATTGTAACTTCCAATGCGGCCCGCCGTGGATTCGCAATAGCCGATGTGGTCCGCCGTGTAGAAAAGGTTGGGCAGCACTGGTCTAGTTGATCGGTAGTTTATTAATATTGATAATGAATTGGATATATGGCAGGATGAAAGACTAAGATACCATGCAAATTTTGTAGAGGCAGATAAAATATCGAGAAAAGTATAAGCCGATTACGAGAAACGCACGCTGCAACAACTCTCTAATTTAGTGGTTGTTACATAACTCTAGGGTCCACGTAATACATCACTTTTGGGTTCAAGGGGATTTTCCTCTACGCCAGAGATTTACTCTTCAATCACACTCACAACAACTAGCTACTTTAAAAGCACCGAAATTGTAACTAGATAATCAATGATGTCATCGTGAGTAGGAGTCAATTAAATGTAGATGGTGCATATAAATCAGTGTGTGTGCGCGCGCTTGCGAGTTTTTCGAGTACTTTTCGAGTATTTCTCTCAATCTTTATGTCATCTGTAACCATAATATCCTTTAAGCTCTATTTTTCTCCATCTTACGATAAAAAGTACAGCCTGGGAATCTTTGTCGGATTTTATCAAAACACAAAAGTTCTTTTTCAAGCTACAGCTATGCTGAGAACCAACGTAGTTCATTTATTATGTTCTCCTCATACTTCAATATTTCGACACAATCAAAAAAAATTAAATATTCGGAAGTTCGGTATGATAGTAAACTCAAACTTCAAAAACCTCGAGCTTGTTATTTAACTTCACAAGAGAAGGTTAGCCATATCTTTTCCCCAAGTCAGAACGATGAGTAGACAAGAAAAACAAAACTGTCGAGTCTTCTTTCATCTCCCGTAAAGCGTCTACAAAAGCCCTCGGACCTTATAAAATTTTCCGCTTCGCTTCCTTTCATAACCGCCAATTGATCCCTGCTTTCCCAGTCTATCGCTTCCTTTCGTCGGTCCGTCCTTCCCGTCGATTTTTTTCCATTGTTCGTTATTTTATCGTAACCTTCGTCTTTCTTTACCTGCGTCCTTCATCGACGTTCTTTTGTTAGATATTTTTTCTCCCGGCCACTCCGTCCGAAGCGCATGAAACATTCAAACCGCTTGTACGGAAGCCAATCGCCGGTATCCTTTCGCCGAGGGTGTTTATCAAACGAAAACAGGGAACCGTATGAAATATGGAATGTTATGGGATAGAGGGTTTGAGAAGGAAAAAAAAAGAACTGTGTTAAAAAATCGAATCTCCATTCTCTAGCTCGTCCAGCAAAAATGCTAATTTTCCGGTTTTCCCCGCGTCGCTCCGCCACGATGATGGCGGCAGGAATACGCGATGCGGACAAGAGGGAGTAGACCTCTCTCTTTCAGAAATTCTGCTAGAGAGAGAGAGGGAGGTTACCTCACATTTTGGCGAGTCATGCATAAAGTTGATAAATGCCATAGGATTTTTTATCTTGGCTCAGACTTTGGATGTTGAAAAAAAGGAAAGGAAAAAAAGATTTTGCGAGGCGAAAGGGCCTTTTCGAGTTAATTCGCCTCTTGGTTTGGAGGTAACTAAAGAGTAACTCATACGTCTCTTACAATATTGAACTGTGGTGCTTGTTTCATCTCATTTGCTGATAATTTTTCTTCAAATTGTACAGCTTTCTTTCGTCGTTATGTGACGTGATTTCGTTGATTGGAGCAACATTGAATTTTCGCCATTGTGATATTTTTCCCAATGGAAAATTCTTCAATATACCAGAAATTTTTTGTTATTACTATCGCGTTGCTACTAAAAAATTAAAATAAAGATCATTCGAATTTATAAACTTTTTATTGCTCTCCGATTCATTAAATGTATTTGATATTTCCCTAGTTTAATCTGTACTTAAGCTTTGAGTATATTTTTAAACCAGCTGCAATGTCCTAGAAATTATTATATAGCTGTAAAGACAAACGCTGTTTGTGGAAAGGGATTAGAATGACTGTAAGGATTTTAAATATCTTTACCACTTTCATTTTCATTATTATTGTTATGTTCATATTTAATATTACATTATTTTATTTCAATGCATATCCACTCTAGTTAATTTATTCCATGCCTCGTTATTTACAAAACAAAGCTAATTTACGGGAACAGGGTCGAACATTTTAGTAAAAATAATCGCGAAAGTCGTTAGTCAGCGCATCTAAAATCCATTATGGATTCGCACACATTTTTTCGGCTTCCAGGCTAATCCATTAAATTGAAATTAATGTTCGTCCCATTCCACACTCTCTATGAAATATCAGTCCATATTGGTATCTCGGATGTTTTCACGTGCATGAATTACTAAGTGGGACGATAAGCGATAAATATTACCTACCGACTTCGCGTAATCGATCTCTTCCGGCGAAGCGATTGGGGTAATTAAAATGAACGGGCGTTAAATTGGCTTCGTGCTTTTAAATGCACAGCCGCCCAGGCATTCAAGTGCTCGGTAGATACATGCTTTCGTATAGAGTAAATGTGCATTTATTTGTGGCAACAAGAGAGTGGGTGTGGCGACCACACGCGTTTTCATTGTATTATGTAGTGTTTATATAATTATACACGGCTTTTTGCCAACATTGACTATGCAATAAACCGTTTCACCAAATTTTAAACTAATCTTTGGCATTCCTCTCTCTCTCTCTCGTTCTAGGTGAGTATCTGTAGACGTCAATAAACCTCGGATATCGATCCACGCTTCTTTTTTTTTTAATCTTTGTGTACCGAGAAAGAGGGCCTGCAGCCATTGTTTGCCGTGAGTAAAAAAAAATAACGATACTTCCCCGTCGAAGGTTGGCCAAATCACAAAATTAGCGAGCGAGGCGGTAAGAGTAGGAGAAGGGAAGTGAAACGACGTCCGAAGTGTGCCCCCTCGTAAAACTCGCAAGAATGACGACTTTACTGCGGGTGGGTTATTCCCCTCTGCTGGCGTGACGCGTTTCATTCTTTCTTCTTCGGATTTGTCACTCAACAACAGCCTTGGCTGTATATACCTCTCTCTCTCTCCATCCATCTTTTCTTCCTTACTCTTTTTATACTTCTATCAACATCTCTCAATTCTCTCCCTTTTTCCTCTTCATTTCTCTTTCGTAAATCCTCGCCTGATGTTCCTTATTTTGGTTTCTGATTTTACGTCACGACTTCATTCGCCTGTTTGTTCCTCAGCCCTTACGCGCGCCATTCTTTCATCGTCTTATTTACGCTTCATATATCTACGCGTTCTTTTTTTGTCATCCGTTCTCTCTTTGTTTTCCTCTTCATTTACCGGTATTATTCCTTACCTCCCTTTTTCCTTTTCTCACCTACCTCTTTTTTTAATGGGTTGGACAAGTCAGATCTTTACTAGGTTTTTGCCACGAATACTTTCTTTTATTTAGAATTTTTTTCGAATTTGTAGTTGGATATTTTGCCTGTATGTTTTTCTGTGTGTTTACTTTCAGGTTCTTTTCTGCGAAATTATGTGTTGCTGCACATATATAATCATTATTATTATTTGTTTTTGTTCTCCTTTGCAACTGTTGACGTAGAGTTAAATGTAAGAAAGGACTATATAGTCTCAATTTCGCCCTTTATAACGTCGTTTGTCAGTCTGTCTGTCTCTGCATATTCCTTTACTGCTTTCTCTCCGTTCTACGTGTTTTTATTTCTCCCTCTATTCTCTTGCTCCTCTCTTTTATTCCCTTTATATCTTTTCTTTCCCCTATCCTTTTTATCAGAACTTTCATCTTAACTTTTCTGTACACACCCCTCGGTCCTTTCTTCTTCAATTTATCTTTAACTTCCAATTTAATTTTATTTCCTCTTCTCTTTCCTCTTCACTTTATCTATACTTTCAACTTCACTTTCACCTCCTCTCTTCACTTTTATCTTCATTTTCACAATCTCTTTTCCACTCCCTCTCTCTCTCTCTCCCTCTTTACTCCCAAATTTTTTAATCGCAACTTTTTAAACCCAATTTCCTCGATATTTCTTTTATTCCCACATTTCTCCTCACCGTTCTCCCATTTTCCTTAAAAACGTTTTTTTTCTCCCTTCATTCTTCAATATTCCTCGTTTTCGCCGTTTTCTTCTCTCCCAGTCTCTTTTCCTACGCGCCAACCGTCTAAAAACAAAAAAGGCTTTGATGAGAAGTAACAGGCTTCTCCCTCTTCTTATTTTTATATCACGATTTCATCAGTGTAATGAGTTTAAAAAAAAGAGGCGGTAAAACTATGTGTATCCTTGTGTGTTCAGGCTTGATTCTCCCTTTATCTCTTCCTGCATCGCGCACGTCGTCGGTCGTAAGGGAGGCCGCCCTCTGCTCTCTTAACACACACAGGGGCGCGGTTGCTCGTACGCTTTCACATGCGACGTTCGCACGTGTGCGCATGTGAGAGTCACGGCCCTGAGGTGATTTACGGCGTAATCGACGGCTGATTAATTGCTTAGCGCTTAGCGAAACGAAAGCAAAGCGCGCTTCTCTCCTCTTTTCTCCGTCGTCCCTCTGTCTCTCCCTCTCCTTCTCTCCCTCTCCTTCTCTCCCTCTCCTTCTCTCCCTCTCCTTCTCTCCCTCTGTCTCTCCCTCTCCTTCTCTCCCTCTGTCTCTCCCTCCATGTCTCTCCCTCCATGTCTCTCCCTCCATGTCTCTCCCTCTCCTATGTCTCTCCCTCTCTCCCTCTCCTTCTCTTCCTCTCCTTCTCTCCCTCTGTCTCTCCCTCTCCTCTCCCTCTATGTCTCTCCCTCTCCTTCTTAAACGTAAGAAGGGACTTCACAGTCTCAATTTCGCCCTAAATAAAGTCGTTTGTCTTTCTGTCTGTCTGTCTCCTTCTCTCCCTTTCTTTCCCTCCCTCTCTTCGCGCTCGGGATGAAGAGCGTTACTTTAAAGATATATATAGCTGTTTTTTAATGATTTTTTTCGTCTCGTCCCTTTTTCCGCGTTAATGTAGTTTCTTTCGTAGTACTTTTTCATTTATCTTGCCGTAGTTTTTCTCGTCTGCCTTAATATCATTCGCTCGATTTCCTCTTGTGGCTTATTATTGAAATGCGTTTGTTTGTCGCTTTGATGCGATACTTTTTGCGTCGTATCCGTCGCTGTTTTTGACGTAAAGAGTGGACGTCGGAATTTTTACTGTTATTTAGGAAAAAAATCATCTGGGTCACCTAAATTGTTTAGCTGAAACGTAGAGACAAAAGGGGGTTAGAAATAAACAATAATGCTTAATCGTCTGCAACGCGTTGGTGTCGTTAGAAGAAATAGTTTAGTGGCAATGAAAAACCTTCAATCAAATTCAAATCGCTCATAAAGTCCATCGTTTAATATTTTTCTCAATAAATTCGACTTTATCGATCTGGCCCAAAAATTTTTTCAAGGCATCCTCTTCTATTAATTAGTCTAAATCATATACTAATTTGAGTGTTGGATATTTAATCAGCGTCTCAATCAACCATTCTGTGTGTCCTTTTGTTCGTAATGTTTTCCATGACCAGACTCCAAAATGAATCAAATGGAGCCGACGTAGAAACTATAACCGGAGGAAACTTTAAGGCAAACATTTATTTTGCGCTAAGTAACCCTTCTCTCAGTCGTTCCGCTAAGATTTCGCTCGTCCTCCCTCTCTCCCACGCAGTGTTTTACCCTCTCCCCCAGAATAATGCATACAGGTACCTTGTTTGTTGGTTTTTTTCATTTGCTTTTAAAAAAATTCCGCGCATCTTCACCAGTTTCATTTTATTCTGGAAAAATTAACCTCGGACGGAGATATACGTTCTCATCTCTCTCTCTCTCACTGTCCTTCTCTTCTTTTCGTCCACCCTCTGCCACGTTGTTAACTCGGAAGCCATTTCAGGGAGGGAATGGAGGAAAAGAGGGAGAGAAGATGGAAAAAAAAGAAACGGAATTTACTGAGAAGGTTAGAGAGAGAGAGAGAAGGGAATTACGTGACGTTCCTCTTCTCTTTCTCCCGTACCTTTCATTATCCTTACCCGCCCACGCAACCCAGCACACTTTAAAAAAGGGACTTCTCCCATTCTCTCTTCCGACCTTCTCCCCTTGTACCCCGCTCCACTCCCGTTCTGACGTCGGCCCTATCCTTTTACGTGCGCTGTGTGTGTGTGTGTGGGTGCGAAACGAGGGAGTCGAACGGGACGATCCGGATGGGAGGGGAGGGATGTTTGTGTGTTTTCATTCCATTCGAAGGGGAGGCGGTAAAGAGGGTGGGCGGAGGAGGGAATATCGAGTGCTGATGCGTGGTAAAGAGGAATCAGGTCGTGGGTGTAAGGGAGTAAATGGAGGGATGGGATGGAGAAACAGACGCGGCTAGAATAAAGGGATTCCATCCCACCTTCCCTCTTATCCTTTCTTTTTCTCTCTCCCGCTCCGGGCACGTCCTTACGTCTTTACTTTCTCTCCCCCCCTCCCTCCCTCTCTCTCTCTCTCTCCGCCCCCCTATCCTCTCTAATCTGACCTTCAACCAAACTCTCGAAGTAAAACCCTCGGTCCAACGCGGGTTTTATTTTACGCGGTTGTATAAATGTCAAGAGTAATTACCCAAAATTTAATTACACGCGGCAATGAATGGAAGCGCGCACGCCATTTTGCGTAGGTATGTGATGTGAAATGAAATTCATTAAATACGAAGTAGCTATTTTTTTCCACCAGGTATTAAGAATTCGGCCATCGCAGCCTTTTCCAGATACACGATCCCCCTCATTGCGCAAGGGACCACTGCAAGTACGTTTTTCTTCATTTTTCCATATTTTTCATTCTTCATTTAACTGTTCAATTTTTATCTTTCTCTCATATTTTTCATTTTATCTTCCTCGTCTACTATTCATCTCTTTTAATTTTATACATATATATGTATATATATACACACACACACACACATATATATATATATATATATATATATATATATATATATATCTTCGGCACAACTCTTTTTTAAAGGTTTCTCTTTCATTTTTCTTTCTTCTCTCGCATCATTCTTCTCCTCCTTACATTTGTCTATCTTTCTCGCTCTCTCTCATTTCTCTCCCTACCTTTCCCCCTCTCTGCTTCTATCCCCCTTTCTGTCTCATCCTGTTGTCCCACTCTGTCTCTTCCTTTGTCTCTCCGTCTTTCCCTCCGTCTCTTCCTCTCTCCCTCACCGTTCCTTTCTCTCTTGCTCTTATTCCCCCCTCGTCTCTCTCTCTCGCCACGTGCAACCCTTATCCACCTTCCTCTTCCGTTTTATCTCTTCCTTCGATCTCTATCAATGCACCTCGATTTCCTCCCTTCCTCTCTTATCTTCATCTCTCCGCCCTCAAAAATCATCTCTTTACGCGATTCAGCCGCACCCATACCTTAACCCAACGCGGGGGCGGATGGGTATATTCCTCAGACGCTTATAAGGAGGAGAGTTTGCGCAGCGTTCGGAGAAGAGAGAGAGAGAGGAGGGGCGGTAATGTCGTGTCGGATAGGAAATAGAATGGTCTCGCGTGGGCGGGTTGGAAGACGAGAAGACGGTCGACTTTGGGGAAGGAGGGAGAAAGAGAGGGGGAGAGGTTGAGGAGGAGACAACGGTAGCGTAGGACGTGGCGGTACGAAGGTATTTGTGGGAGGACACGACAGAGAAAATGGAAGGCTTGAGGGTAGAACTTTAAAGAGGGGATGAAATGGGGACTAGATAGGGGAAATTGAAAAATCGTCGTTATTAGGGGAAATTGAAAAATCATCGGTACGGCATACGTTGCCTAAACTTTTTCTAATCCTCGCAAAAAACGCGCAAAAAATTGTTAGTGGTTACACTGATGCGTATTTACGCCCGGCTTGACTCCTAGCAACAAATCTGCCGTTCTAAAAGAGAGCCCAGAGGGAGAGTGTAAGATTCAATATATTATAACGTTAATGTTACGTTACCACTATTTGTATTTAATAAATTATTATGTACATTTTTTAAATATCTTTATTTCTAACATGTTCTATAACTGGACGGTTTTTAGTCAAAATTCTTGATTAAATGTTTGAGTAAATCTACATTTTATGGTATTTTATTAAACTATTTTCCGTTTATGCACGATATAATTCATATCAACAGTGCTTCTATTCGCACAATATTCTGTAAAAGGACGAGATTTTTATCATCTTCTGTCAAACTATTTTATCTCCTAGGACATACTACAGACAGACGGAATTGCAAAGATAACCTTTCCAGGCTCACTAGCACCTAATCCGTGTATATTAATAAAAAAATCTCCAATTAGAATCGCGACACTTTCTCTATGAGTGGAATGATTACCTAGTCTGGGCCTCGCCCATTATTATTATTTATCTGTTTATTGCGTATACTAGAATGTAAAAAATAGTGGTTGAGTGATGTGGAGGAGGAGGGATAAATCGAATTCGAGGAATATATAGAAGGAATCAGCAGGAAAAAATAGGGAAACGGGCGGAGGGGGGGACACGAAGAAAGTTGAGATAGAAGAGGCACTGAAAATTAACGAGGATGGGAAGAGAGATATATATGTAGATGTATAACAGGAACGGAAGGGCCGTTTAAGGTAAAGGCAGGGAAAAGGTCGAGTGAATCGAACGGGCAGAGGTCAAGTCAAAAAGGAGGCGCGGAATAAAAAAATAACCCTCGAACGGAAAGGAGGAACACAAAAAAAAAGAAGGGTGCGTGCGAACGTGTATCACGCGGGTGGAAGCAGCGGGGCAGAAAAGAGCCCGCGAGCTAAGTGAGAGGAAGGTCTGGCGAATTCATTTTACGAGGATCTGGAAGGCAATCACGAGCGTATGAACCCAAACAAATGAAACATTTCCGCGCACGAAAAAAATTATTTTGTCGTAACCCCCGCTGAACGCAAGACATAATGCGAATAACAGTGTGTAATTGATAAAAAGGTCAGAAGCAGAACTCCGGGTGGTGAAATGCACGGCGACTGGCCCCGGAGGCGGTTGTTTTCAGAGAGAGAGAGAGTCCCGCCCCCAGAGCTGACATTTCGCCGTGCCCCCACGAGGAGAGAGGTTGGAGAAGATTACCTAGATGCCAAAAAGCTCGTATCTCTTTTTTCTCCCTTCCGGTGAAATGTTGTTCACCGAAAACAACCGTTTCGTCAGACTCGTGGGGATTTTTTTCTTCTTCGCAAACGCGCCTAAAAGGTTAACAAATACTAAATAGGCTGAATCGGGCGGAAGATGTTTCATAGGAGATCCAGCTATCTCGAATATAGGTAATTAATTGGTGATTTTTATTATGCCGAAGCCCTGCTTCCTAGAGCATAAATTATCATCACTGTAGTTGTGTGTTTACGTAGATTCCCGTTTGTTATGTCGCCTGGAAGGGATGTTACTCTGCACACTGTTAAATACCTAGTTCTGATGAGATTCAAGTAGGTAAAACGGTTTTTTTCTTGGTGCACACTGTTAAATACGTAGTTCTGATGTACATCAAGTTGGTAACACGGTTTTTTTTCTTGGTATACACTCTACTATAGGAACGGATTTAAGAGATGGTAAAATATCGCAACTTTGAAAGTGATTTGAAAAATTATATATTTTTACTGAATACTGAGACTCTTGAATGCTCTCATGTAACGGCAATCGTTTATTTTAGATTATTTTACTTCCTTTTTAAACAACTCCGGAATGAAAATTTTTGTCTATTAGCTATCGTTTGCAATTCTAACTAAAACTGTAGGTAAATCAGAGAAAAATATTTAACAATAGCAAAAATACAATGTCGAAAGGGAACTAGAGTGTAGCCAATTTCACATTACGTTAGCGATTCAGAGATTTTGTATGATACATATTACGCAATAGACAAGTTTGTCTTTTCACCTACATTTTTATAACATAAGGAGGTGTCTGTGCAAAAAATAGGAAAAAATTTTTACAACCGAGGCAATTTATTTATCTTCAACATCTCCTTAATATGACAGTTTTAATTCTTTTTAAACGGATAGCAATGGCCGATATGGTGAGATTTCCAAGCTTCTGCAAAGCGGATTGATCGAAAAAAAAACTTCGGAAACGGAGCTAACGCGTCGTCTTCCTTTTAGCGCGCGCGGAATTCATCAAGAGACATTTCCGTGCCTCGGAAAACCGGTAGTCTTCGAACCGCCGGAAATTCACTTAACTCCGGATGTCGTCGCATATGCGTCATCGTCGTTAATGAGGAGACAGAACCACCCTTCGCATCTCCGTGCCATTGTGGAAGGGGAACAGGCGATATTCCCGCGTTATGGGCGTTAACGCTCGAGGTTGCCACGTTCGTCTCTATTCTCGGCTCGAGATTCCCCGCAGAAGATTTATCAGTTGTCGGTCTCCTCGTCTGCTTTTGATCCCCCCAATGCAATGGTGACGGTGGTAGGAGTGTGTATGTTTGTAGCAATTTGACATAATATACCGTTGTTTGCCGGGTGTCGCCGGAAAGGATGCTGCCGGCAGCGATGTCTCTGAGCGACGCTCTCGAGTTCTGAGATGTGAAAAATTGAGATTGTTACTAGAGTAAATATTGCGTTTGATAATGCTCAATCCTAGGTTGATATCTGAGCGTTTTCTGGCAAACGTGTCGCGCAGTTGACCTCGACCGGTTTTCGGAATCTCTGAGCGATGGATGGAGGTTTGTTCGTGCCTTAATTCGTAGAAATGTTTTCGAAGAAGTGTAATTGGCGTATTAATAGAAATCATCGCATGAATTTTATTTCTGTTTTTACACTTAGATAAAAAGTTGCATATACGTAATGTATCTCTTAAACTTGTGGCGCGATTTTCTTCCTTAAATATGAAAACTTTAAAAGTTAAACACCTGTCTTAAGTATCTTCAACGGACACGACAAGGCTATGAAATACGGCTCTCGGAGACACGCAAGGCAAGTATGTAATTTTTCAAATTTTGATGTTTATACGTATGGTGTTTATTCTGAGATTTGTTTTGCCATAATATGAGCTGTATAATTCTCCAGCGAATTGAAGATTTTATTTTTTCACCCGTGCCTTAATGTACATATTTTAATTAGCAAAAATAAAGCCCCAATACGTTAATTGCTATACATTGAAGTTTGATTAAAAATGGAGCATTGGTATAACGACTTGCTTCTCTGGGGAATTAACGCTAATATAATTGCAAAATTCTACCAAAATAGAATCAAATCTTCGAGCGGAAGGGCGGCGGAGGCACGAATGGAGTCGGGTCTGTGTTTTTAAAAATTAATGTCGATTGCGAGATGAAATAGAATCGGTTAAGGAGTTATTTAATTATGGAATGCGACCAGGGTGCGAAAGGAAGTGAGGAAATAGAGGAGTGCGATTAAAGCGAAAGGAATCGCGAGGGCGGAAAGGAGGAGTTATTTGAGAAGGGACTCGGATAAAAGGGGACGGATTTGAATTAATGATTTTATGAATTCTGGCTGGAGTCGCAATGTCTAAAGGGATAAAATAACGACACACGCGTGTCTGGTAGGAGTTTGGAAATCGATCTGAAGTGGTGTCTGAATGGTTGATGACGAAGTCTGAGGGATAACAAAGGAAAAAAATTAAAACTCGTGTGAATTATCTTGGGGCGAAAACGCAAAGAGTGTCTCAAAAAGTTAATCGAGAATGAAGAATTTTATTCTTCCGTCGCGTAAGGGAATTATTAAGTATCTTTAATATCTTTTTGTGTATAGACATATCAATAAAACAGTTGCCGATTTCGCTGATTCTTAGAAACCCTTCCCTTTTCATGCGCACTGAAAATACATCGGTACGCTCAAAGAGCTTGAATCGACAGTTTGCGGAAATCGGCAAATACACCATACGGCCAAAATGTTATTTATAACCCGTATCATCAATTTAGCTCTTTGGGTACCGTGCCTGAATGGAGGAGTTATGCTTAAAATTCCCGGAGGTTTTCACTGCCTAGTGCCATGGTGCGAATAAAAATTGAAGTTTTCTTCTTCTTCTACTAGGACAATACAGGTTTATGTACGATATTAATTAAATAAACTACTGCTAATTTTTATGAAAATAACTTTTTGAAGATTTTGCGTAAAATTTTTTTAGTTTATATTTGTAAAACTATTTTCAGCCAAAACTATTTACTGCCTATTTCTTTGCCCACATTTATATTAAATATTTCTGAACGATTACCTTAAATTTAGTGCCGATGTTTGTCACAGAAAAAATTGGCATGTGATTACCTTATTTCAGGCACATAATGCTTTGTCAGTTTGTAGATAAATACACAATTCATTCTAGCTGAACGGATTATAATAAAATTAGAGATTTGCTACTTTAATTTAGACACAGGACGAAAATGACGTGGAATACGAGTTACATATTACATATTAATCAGTGCTCCCACAACGCTGGAAATGGAAACTTCTATTTGTTGTACAAACCAAGAGAAAACGGAAAATTTCAAGTTAACATCTCTTTGAAATTTTTAAATGTATCTTAAAATATAATATTTTATGAATAGAAATCTTGTGAATTCCGAGAAATTTTTTCTCTTTAGAAGACACGGCGATGTGGTAACGGGAGGCGAGATTTTCTTTGTGGTTCCACAATTGGATTATATCTTTTACGTATATATTTTACTGGTTGATGGGTGAGAAAGACTGCAACATCCTAGAAATCCCGTCCTTCATAAAGTGAGGGCAAGCAGACAGACGCCAAAAATATAACCTATAAGAAACTCCGTAGAAAGTTTTATATTGAATCTCGAAAACAAATAAAATTCCTCATAGGGACACGTGAATGGAGTTCCAATGGCCATTAAATAAGAATGTTTATCAAAGTTTTAGAAGTTCCGTTAAAGAGCTATAATATTTGCTGTATTTCTCACATTCTACTCTTGGATTCGAGAACTCCGTAATAGGAGTATGAGACTGACTTTGGTAGCTCGACCTCGCTGTAATTTTTTATGTGATTCGATTACAGGATGCGATGTCAAATGAAATGGCACATTAAAAATTTCCTGCTGTGATATATAACCGAAGGCACACTTTTATGTCGTATTTACAAAGGTAGTGGTGGAGATATCTATGCTATGCCTGTTTGAAGTAGTTACATTTTGTCGTGCCTTCTTGCTACCAAATGTGCGAATTTCATATTGAAATAAATAGTATAGCGACCACTTTGCCGGTAGCCTATAATTTGAGAAGCCGCGTCAAATTAAAACATTTTAAGGGGTTAAAAATCTGTCATTTATACCTCATGTGTCCTTCATAAATTATTCTAATGTTCATCCTAAGAACCCTAAGAAGCACATTTTTTTAAGGAAAATACGTGAAATTTTACCAGCAGACTGCATTGAATATGTGAGGAAATAGGCCGTAATTATAGAGGGTTTCCGGCGTATATTCTAAGAAAAATTTCTCATAATCATGATTGTGTAATTTATTTTCGTTCTCCATGCATTAATGTGAGTCGCAGTGTAACGAAGGATCAAATTAATTATAAATTCGTATGCGATTCAAAGAGTAAGACTATTAAAATTTCAGAATGCATCGCAAGATTCTCTTTTCGAGCCGGTGATTTCTTTATATTCCGTATAGAAAGCGAATATCACAAATTATAATACTATTAAGAATTCACTCGGCGATAATGAATTCGAAAGGACTGCGTTTGAAGAATTAGGAGAGGTCTTAAAGCTGGGTCCCGGTGAACTAATTGAAAGTTTCAATTTCATGCAGGTCACGTCGAAGAGGGGCGAATTTTTTTCGATGATGTTTAAATCATCTCGACATTTAGTGTGCGCAGAGGATGTGTAGAGACGAAAAATTCATTCGCTTCACTTTTTATTTTTTCGTTTTGTTTTTCCCAGCATTTCTTTCTTTGTGGCTATTAAAGAAGAATCTATTGCGCCTAAATCGATACTAATTCAATTCAATCGCAATTATCCAAAATATAATTTTTAATTAATCATTTTTTCGGGTTTTACAAAAATAGATTTAACCTTTCGTTGATTTGCCTTTGCGAATTTTCAAAGGCGGTGGAAATATTTTATCCTCACAGCGTCAAGTTCTTCGAAAATATCGCATTTTTAATATTAAATAATGGAATATCTTATTCTTTTGAAATGAAATTATCTCAACTTCTTTGTATATATTGGAAAAGGTGAGGATTTTGAAGGACATTCGTCGTCAATCATTTGAATATTCTTCAGTGTTTTATGCTAATCTGTTTGGATAAAAAACAAAAAAATTCGCAAAATATCAATTCTAGACATTGGAAGAAAGAAAAGATCGCGTGACAAATAATTCCATGTCGTCCTACTTAGGGTGTTCTAATTTAAAAGTGTCCTTTTTTTATGGTTATATTTTTCTCCCAAAGATATGCAAATGACTGGCAAATAGCTTATAAAAGATCCGGTTTTTCATTTTAGTTTATGAAGGTAGGGATTTATTTGTAACATATAATTGCTCAACTGCATTAGGCAATATTTTAATCTGTTTGATGCAATTATCGTAAATAGATATATAAAATTTCAGTAATCGGTGCATGAGGTGTGTTTATGGATCTAAGTCGGCTCACGCACGTGTAAATCGGTTCACTTTATTACTTTCACCGATGTTATGACTATGTGGAGAACTATCTGACCTCAACATATCACATGGGAAAAGTTCTTAAAGGTTAGGATGCCATTAAATTGAGTCTCCTACTCCTAAGTATTATTCTCGTGCTGGGCGTGCATCGCATTTTCACATAAACTTTGATTATTACTTCGAAAAAAAAACAGACACACCCTCGTAAATATTGTTTTTCTGTTTATGTCTTTTCCTCCAAATAAATTTATACCACCGTTACATATAATATATCAATTTATCACGCCACAATCAAAAGATCCTTAATATTCTCTCAGTTCTAAGTAGGTCTATTGATTGTAAAATTGACTTTAGATAATGACCTTCAGTCTGTCTAATAATGTGGTGTTGAATATTAAGATTTTTGAGTAATTAATTTTCGGCATGTTTCAAAATCGAGTGAATTTTTCCTTCAAACCTTTGAAGAGGAAAACGACCGCGTGTTCAAAAAACGTCCGGATAGTCAACGATATTACTTTCGTCTGATATATTACTTCCGATCCCTTAAAAAGAATTTTTTTGAAAAATTCCACATCTTTGACGCAGGCGTCGGAAGCGTGTTAGCGCTCGTTCTCTTGTCGACCCTTCCGCGAAAACCGAGGGTTTGATTCTCACGAAGGAAATTCATGAATCTCTCCGAGTCATCAATCATCTTCACGCTCCCACCGCCGTCGATGAGTGAATGAATGGACTAAGGGAGGCCGATGTTCATGAAGGGCGATGGACGTCCGTTATCAATCAATGAACCTTGAAGATTTTCGCAAGTTCCCTCTCTCTCTCTCACGCCTCCGTGCCCCTTGTCACCCCCTGCCCCTCATCCTTGCCACTTTGTCTCGTCGCTTCGATACAATACGCCCGTCCCTATTTTTGTGCCGCGCATTCGTCCGCGGGTGAGACCGTGCAAAACGAGGCAGGTTTTTTCCATAGGAATACGACAGTTTGCATTTGGGAGCGCCCTCTTTGAGGCCAGCACGCAACAATTCAGTCGCAATGGTGTTCGTTGTCTTTTCATTTTGTTTTATCTCGTTTTGCGCGCAATTAACATATATTTGTGCTTTTTTGTGTAATTTGAGAAAAATATCGCAAGGTTATCACAAAGGTGTTTTACTAGCATTTTAACCTGGGAGAACGTGGAAAATCATTTTTCTTGAGAGTAATGCTGCCAAATACAGAGGCAAGCAAGTTGAATTTTTAATATGTTAAAGGAAACTCTTGTATAGTATTTGCTGTAGCCACTTTGATCTTCGTGCGAAGTATATTATTTTTAAACGCGGTTAAAAAGTAAATATCTACAGACGATTTATTTTCAAAGAACATTGAGAATCTCCGAGAAGACACGCTCCTCGCAGGGCTACGTCATAAAATTGTTTATGCAACAGCCTTGAGGTTGCTTTCGTGAAATCGCGAAGAGAGATATATTCTCACCCGAGAAGCAAACCTTATGTTTATGACGTCTTTTTTTACACAAAATACTGAATGTGATTAACGAAACACGCGTACATCGTTTTTTTGCCAACCAAGATTTTAAGGATCGTATTTTGAAGCTAGTGTGAGTTTTATTTAACCAAAGGGAGCGCGATAGGCAGGATTATAGAGAAAGAAAGAGAGAGAGAGAGAGTGCGGAAGGAAGGAGGAGCTACTTTTCTGCGCAATCCGAGTGAGGAGGGACGCGTGAATGGAAGTGCGTGGCCTGTTAAAGTGAGGGAGGAGTCGGGAGAAATGAGACGTGAAAAGGGAAAGGGAGCCAAAAACGTTCATGTGAACCTGTTTATTTGGTGAAAGAGAGAGAGGCAGAATGAAAAAGGTTTAGAAAGAAGGGCTAATTTTCCCCAGGCGTTAAAAGGGGAATGAGAGAGAGAGAGAAGAGGGAGAGGTTGAGAGAAGAGGGAGAGGTTGAGAGAAGAGAGGGAGAGGTTGAGAAAAGAGAAGGTTAACGTTGAAAGCAGAGTCGAAAAAGCGAGAGGGAAAGAGGCGGAATGAGGATAGGAAAGTGACCCTGAAATCGGAGCGATAAACCATGTCGCGGAATCAGGTAGATGATGTACTTGAAAATGTGGATATGGAACATTTATTATACGTATTCTATTCGAAATAGTTAACAATATTGGGAGTCTATATGCGAAATCGCTCGTCAAAAAATTACGGAAAAATATTCATTCGACTCGGTTATTAAAAATTAGTCTCACATTGTGTTAGTTATATTTGGAAACGAATCTTACTTACAAATAAATGGTAATAAATGAAATTATGGTTTAAAGGAATGTTAAATAACGTTTGTATGAACGAAACTAGCGTATTCTTCTGTAGATATATGTCGTGACCGTTCATAACATATCTCTCAAATCGAACAAATATCATACAGGTTTGTAGGTAGATATTTAACTATTAATAAATTTGGTGGAGTTAGAATAACGGCCGTTGCTCATTTGAAAATTTTATAGAGACATCGAGAGAAAAATTTTACTTTTTAACTTCACTGAAGTGCCTGAAGCAATAACTTATGACGAGGGAAGTAACATGCGATATGTGAAAAAAAAAACGGTTAACTATACACAGAGAAATAGACTCTTAGGCGGGAATGACGCTGTAAAAATATTTTTTCCATCTACCCAGTAGTACAATTTACGTGCGAGAAATTATTGCAACTAACATTTTTTTGATCTACTGCACAAAATGTATACTATAGGAGATATAAAACAGAAAAACTGGGCGTATGTAAAACACCTTAAAAATGGACGGAAAACTCTCGCTATGAAGAGCAGAGTTTAAATTAAAAAAAAAACGATAGCCTAGCCAAAATCTAATAAAAATTTAGGTACTAGAATTAGAGAGAGCGAGAGAGGAATTAGACTTTACAAAAGCAGGAATATTTTAACTTGGTGTAAATCCTGGTAAAACTTTATTTGATCTAAATTATAGACAAAAAAAAACAGAATAGGTGAATGCATATTGTAGGAAGAGGAAAGATGAAAGCGATGGAGGTGTGATGTAGAAGCAGAGTGTGTAAAAAGTAGAACTGAGAGTAAAAGAGAGAAATGAGGGGGGAGGGGAGAGGGAGAGAGATAGAGGGATGTGATGAGACTCAGAGGCTGAAAGCGTGGCTGCTGCCTTGCTGAGAGAATGGCCCATTTGGTCGTGTGCTGCAAGGTAGCATTCTATGGAAATGAAATGAAAAATATGGGGAAAAGAAATTTAAAAGGAAAATGAGGACCATAATCCGAGCGAAGGAAGAACAAGAACCGAACGAGTTGCACAGCAAGATAAAAAATATTGAAAGAAGTTAGATACAAGGACGGGTCGTGAAACGAAATTTCAATAAAGAATATTTATTTTTCCATCCGTTTCGTCTAATCTCGAGGAAAATTTTCGGAAATGGAAATGTAGTAGACGAGACGTAAGTTGGCTTCTGAGTAAGTGGAGGGTGGGAGCATTAGAAGGGTACTTTTCAGACTTGGGCCTATTAGAGCCTTGCGACGTTGCCATACTGTGCCTTAGTAGCGTCGCTTCGTTTTCTCATTCAGTAGCCTTTGGGTTCATAAATAGATAACGGGCGTGGACTGTAAGCGTAAATCCGACAACGTAGCTCCCCCTCTACTTTGTGGACCTAAACATCTGGGAGGCCAACTTATTTCTCGTGGAGTATAGAGATATCTTATTGAAGAATAATTGGTTTATTTTCTATTTTTCTTTTAGAAAGAACCCAAAAGTGTGTATTTAAAAAAAGGAGGATGATAGCCATCAAAGATGATATCTTGATTACGTATCACGAAATGGAAAACAAAATTGAGCTATGAAGATAAAGGAAAACCGCCGAGAGAAAGAATCGTGGAAATTGAGATAGGAACGTTAAGATTGAGGATAGCGGAAATGAGAAAGGGAGTGAAAAAGATTGGCTTGTTTACGAGGAGGAGGAGAGCTATGCGGTTAGGATACGACACAAGAGAGAGAGAGGAAGGTCGTGAGTGTGTTTGATGGCGGTAAATTAGTGGTCTCGTCTACAGAGTTAGCGGCTATGGATATTCCTTCCCCGAGATGCATTTTAAGGAGCTTGGGAAAACTTGAAGTAAAATGAGAGGAGAACATAGGAAGAGGGAAAAGGAGAGAGAGAGAGAGGAGGAGGCTGCAAAGTGGAGAGCAAGAGAAGAGACCCAAAAGTCGGTTTACGTTAAAAGACGTAGAGTTTTAAAGAGATGCGATGGTATCCATAGCTGAGGGAGTTGCGTTTTAGACCCAGTTAGCATCTTTCGGAATGTGCGGTGGACCCACGAATGGAAAGTCCTTTTCATCTCTCGTTTATGTGCCGCTTAAATATTTTCCTTAAGTAGTCGTTAAGAAAGGAGGCGATGGGGTTTTACCCTCGGTGCGGTGATATCGCGCGTTAAAAGGAGATGTTGTTTCGCAATGCGGCGCTCGTTGCTCGAAAAACTTTTCTCCCTAATTCCGAATGAATTTCGGAAGAAAGTTTTCTTTCGAAACGTTCTTTGTTCGGAGAATGAGTTTGACGCGAAGCTAAACCATAAGTGTGAATGGAGACATTTATTCTTAAATATTATCCAATGAAACAATTATAAACTGACAACGACAATAAAAATATTCAACGATTACTCGCAGATAAATCTGAGTTGGAGGCGGTTAATTTTCACTTTTCAAATTATAACGCTGTAAAATGTTATATTACTTTTGAACGAGTACTCATGCCCAGTAGTATATCGTCTGCGGAAGGCCGACAAATGAGAAACTTACTTTAAAGTTTCAAATTAATATAAAATTGGTAGTTGTAGAAAGCATCCACGAGAAAACGAGAATTAACCTTTTAAAGATCCGTCTAATTATACTAAATTATTGTACATACATGAAGCAGTGTAAATGATGTTTGTTCCATTGTTCATTCGGAAATACTACTTATTGTTGGTCATTTACACCGTTGGATGCCATTTAAAAGTATTAATAATTTCAAAATAAGATTAAACATCAATTAAGACGCTAAAATAAAATATATGACGAAACTTTCAGAGATTTTTCAATGATTATCGAAATGGTGGAGCTATTTAAATTCCATTTTTGAAACTACCGTATCGATATAGTATTTCGAAACCGTAAAAAATAACGAGGGACCTCCACGTGCTTCGTAATCTAATCGGTTCTTTGTACATAATAATCTTTATCATCGGGGCCAATTCGACGAAGTTCCGTTAACCACTTTGATTGCTGTCTAAAAAAAATAAACCACCTTAAACGTTAACCTCAGGAAATAACTTCACGTGGGACCTATTTTACGTTCATATATGTGTGTGTATATATATATATATATATATATATATATATATATATATATAGGTACATCAATCTCGACCCCTCCCTTAAGCTAATACTTACGTTGCGGCAATAACAGCAGTATCTCAAATCTCGTCGCTAGCTAGCCAACGTAGCTTTATCTTTAATGAGCAAACACACACACACACACACATATACAAGAGAGAAGGTCTATGAAAATTGTTTTTATTAGCGCCGATAAGGGATCTCGAGTGACTACCTCGTGTAGATCGAATGGGGGTAACACACTTAACCTAGTTGCTGTGCATTGTTGGGAGCTGGAGGATAATAAAGCATCGAAGTGTGGCTTGGTGCATGAGTGGGTGGCACTGGTTTTTGTAAAGGGGAGAGAGGGCGATAGATAAGCCGTTAAAGTTTGCTGTCACGTCGTGCCAATTTATGCCGCTGAAATAAGAAAAAATGTTTCTCAAGTATTATGCCGCGTGGATTTTTTTATTATCGTTTCTCTCCGCTCCTTTCTTTCTTTCTCTCGGCCCCTCCTCTAGAATGACCACCTCGTGGCAGTATTCCAGGACACGCGAAGTGTTTTAGGAATATAATGAACAGGGAAAAATTCCTATCTCCCATAACCTACTCCCATATACCCCTATCTCTCTCTCTCTCTCTACCTCCCTCTCCTTTTCACCACAACTTCCTTCAAAAACTCTCCTCTCTATATCCCATTCTCTTCCGTACCGTTTGTGCCTACACGGACGTGTGTCGTGCGGTCGTTTAGGAAGGGAGGGAGGGGGATAAGAAGAGGGTACGTGCATCAAAATTCGCTACATTAATGTATCTATATGTTAGGTTAATGAGGGATCTCCGCCGACCGTAAGCTTATGCGCACCCGGTCCCTGTATGTACCGGCGCGGTTACGGATTTATCGTCGAAGGTTCGATTTGCTTTCAGGCCGAACGAGTGATTCGATGGCGAAACTTACGGTGTTGACGTTGGATGGTAAAAAAGAGAATTTTACTGTTTTGAGGAGGATATTGTATCCTGAGAGACTGTGAAGGAGATTAATTTGAATAATTGAAAGTGTGCTATGAAAGTTGAACAAAATATTTTATCCGGAACAGTTCTTGAGGTGTGAATATATTTTTCCCGATTATTTGTTACGTTTTCAATTATGGGTTTGGTGTTGCCTCACATACCTGTTCGGTTGCGGTTCCTTTTGTTTGGACATAATTTGTTTCCATAAATGACTTGCCCTATCTGAATGCCATTTTTAATTCAATGACCTTATGGAGGAAGTCAAAAAAACCATGTCTCTCCAATAACCATAATAAATGTGGAGAAATCATATGCGCATTTTGGCTAAACAAACAGGTATCATCAAAAGCGACAGTACATGCTAAAGAAATTTTCTCCCAAATAATGGCATATATTTTGTAAAACATGCGCATCTGTTTTTCCACAATCTGTTTATGGCAATTGGAGAAACAGATATTTAAGTTGATTGAGCGATTTAGTTCGAGAATAACATATTTGCATGCTACCTTTATACACGCGCGCGCGCACGCGCACAGACACAACTTTGTGTAAAGCTTTAACGATATACACCCAGTGGTAAAGCGCCTGAAATGGAAATATAGAGTGAAAGGAGGGCGACGCAATAGGACACTGTTTTTTTTAATGAAGCTCATTTCATTCGCTAAGCATTAAAAAATATGATGTACTAACTCATCATTGTTTTTAGCAAAGTACGGAGGCAAATGATTATTTTCATAGAGGCTTTTAATACAAGTAAAATAATGTAAATAATTTTTATATTTTACAACACAAATATGAAATCTATTCTCCAAATTTATGCCATTATATGTTTTAACTTCAATTCTCCAAACCAACTTCTGATTCTCCTAAATGATTTGGTTTTTGCACAGATTTGTCTACAACAAAAGAAACGAGGAAAAAGAGTGGACAGTGTTAGAGAGAGGGGGAGGGGGGTGAAGGGGAAAGAAGAAGTCGGATGGAGAGAGAAAGAGAGAGAGGAGTGGGGTGAGAGCGCAAACGAATTGTATTAAAGGGAAACGATGAAGGAGGAGGTATTATGGCAAACATCACTCGGAAGACATCTCTTAGAAGAAGAAGAAGGCAGAGAGTGAGCTCTGGACGAATAAAAAGAGCCTCGTTCCGCCCTCAACCGTACTCTCTCAGCGTTTACTCATCTGACGCTCCCCTCTGTGGGGAGACAAAATAAAAAGCCGTCCTGTGATTCTTCATTTAACTGCTCTTCCCAGAAAAAACAGACTTATTCTGCATTATTACGTCAGAAGCATAGCGGGCTCTTTAAAAAGTGGAGTTATATGTGGTACGGCGGAGGCGCTCCGAGGTGCGAGAGAGTGGGGGGGGAGGGGAGGGCGGGTGTGGAGGGAGGGAAAGAGAGCAAGAGAAGAGTTTAGAGATGGAATGAAAATGCAAAGGAAGAGTGGCGTGGAGAGCTGGAGGGTGAAAATAGAAGAATAATGGAAAGAGGATGTGAGGAAGAGAGTGGGAGGGGGCAGAAGGGTGAACGGAGGAAGGTAGTGAAAGAGGGAATAAGAGATTAAAGGTTAGAAGGAGTAAGGGACGAATGGAGGAGTAGGAGGAGGGAGGGAGTGAGGAAGGAAAAAATGAGGGGGAGAGAGAGAGAATATGAAGGATGGAGAGAATGAGTGGAAAGAGGATGCAAGGAAGATGAAGGGAGGAAGCGAGTGGAGATGATAAGATATTAGGGCGAGGAGTAAGGAACGAAGGGAGAGAATGAGGGAGGGAGAGAAAGAAAGGGAGGGGGAATGAGAAAGTACGAGAGGGACGGAGGGAGGGAAAGAGATGGAGGGGGAGGGGGATTGAGAGAATGTGAGTGAAGAAGATAGATAGAACGAAAAAGTAAAAGAATGTTCAAGTTCAAGAATGTTGAAGGAAGAAGAATGGCGTTCAAAAGGGACTGAATGAAAGAATGCGGTTGAAAGAGAAAACTAACAAGAGAGAGGATGAGAAAAACGGCGAAAGAATCAACTAAAAACGGGACGAAAGACAGTACAAAAAGAGAACTAGAGATGAATAATGAAATGCAAAAGACGAAAGAGTGAGAGAAGGAATGAGTGGTTTTCCTGTGGGAGGGGTATGGGAGGGAGGGAGCGAGAAGGAAGGAAACCCTTTGGCAGGAATTGGTTTCTCCAGAGTGGTCACCGGGTGCCACGGAAAGAGAGAGAGAGAGAGGGGGGGAGGGGGGGGGGGGTTAAGCGGAGCGGAGAAGGAAATAGATTGTGATGGGGATGAGAGGGTTGGTGTGAGGGGGGTGTAATGCGAATGGAGGGGGAATTGATAGGAAGGGTAGGTCAAAAGGGTGGAAGAAAGGGTAGTGTTTTGGCGTGGGAACGATCACCGTTGGTTACGAGGGTCGCTGATATTCTCTCTCTCTCTCTCTTCCTTTCCATCTTCGCTTACTACGGCGTTAGGACCTCGGGGTTGACCGGTTACGGGTTTACTTAACTACACACCTGGAAGACCTATTACGAAGTTTGAACAGCATAGAGAGTACCAGGAGAGTTTTTAATGGACCTTTATTTAGGACGTAAGCTTCCTTAATTATATCCCGTTTCAGTTCTACTGACTCAAAGTTATTCGTATAGAAGGTATAAACGCATTTTAAATAATATAAAATATTCAAAGGGACTTTTATTTAACATGCGTTTATACATATTATGAAGTTCCACGCAACGAGAGCCTTTTCAGATTTTCTTAGTGTGTGTACAAATTGCATGTAATTTTTGTTGTTAAGTTGAATTACTTCGTTCGGGATTTACAGCTTCGGTCATTCAGTGAAAGATGAATTATTCTTGTTAATTTTAATGCAACTTTTAAAAATTAAAATGTCACTTACTGTATATTGTCTTCCTGTTCAAACTCAACATCATTATGTAGAAATTAGTAGGTTTATATGTATTTTGATTTCTTATTAAACGTAAGAAATTTCTTTTTTCACCTGATTTTCAAGAAATCGATTTTTTAAATTTTGTTATTTTATCACGTATTTCTAATAATTATACTCTATTTAAGCATTTCTTATTATTATATTTACTGATTACTGAACAGCAGTTCGGTAAAATTAAGAGCAGTAATTTAGTTGATCTTTGACAGTTATATATTTCTGGGTAAAATCAACAAGTAATAATATTTTCAGTTTCACTATGAATGTACTATAAAACACGTTATTTTCTTATCATTTCTGAAGCATTAGGCTGAATGAATATTAAATTACTCCATTACAGAGTTACACAATATGTATTTATTCTTTCTGATGACGTTCACTTAAAAAATTCTTTATTTTTATAGTTACCAGAACATAAATTTTAGGATGATGTAGAATAATATTACGACAATAACTAAAAACCTTCCTTCCAAAAAAATATACATAACAGATAAATTCAAATTGGACAGAGAAAAAAGACACTTATTTTTATCTATCAAGTCATGCGTGTGAAAATTGATTTCATTTTTTTTAAATCCTAATATAAAGGAATAAATGGAATTTCACGATTTTTCGGTAAATCAAGTCAGGGGCGTTTTTAACGTCGGTGCAGTCAGTGCAGCGCATAGACGGACCCCTCATATTGTGGGCTCCAAAGTAATTTACGGATGGCGAGACCTCTATGTCGATTCTTGCCTTTGTATTCATAACCATCGTAATCTCTGTCAATAAACGATTTTTCTTCTATTTATACATTCGGAGTTTTATGTTAAATAAAATCAATAACGTTAATTAAATTAAAAAAATGAAAATTCGACTTCTTATAGCAGATATATGTAGAAACGGGGCCCCCTAAGAAAATTGGGCCGAGTATTTCGAAGTCTTAAAAACGCCCCTGAAATAAGTATTGGTATTATTGTTTCTAATGCTTCTAGAAAGACTTGTGAATGATAAAGAGTTACCAAAAGGACTAGCTATCGCGTTCAGTTTTCGAAAAGAGCTGACGTTGGCAGCTGAGCTATTTTTATTGCGACTATAGAGAGGTGATTAATTGGTTAGATGGCGTGACGTTTTGGCGTGCTTAATGACTGGAACCTCGGTTCTCGCATCTGCAATTTCTCAACCTTGAAGAAAAAACTTTCACGACTGCGCTATTTTACGTATTTATTTCGAAGAAATTGATATTTATTACACGATAGTTGGATTGGATGCCGTTTCATTTCTCGATAATAATGAAGGGAAATCAATGACTCGCCTAGATTAGAAAAAAGACCGAAGCCATTATTTTCCTTTTTTGGATTAAACTAAGAGGAAAAATTCTTGTTTTAAATTACGTATTATTCACGAAAGCGGCATTTAAATTGAGCAGTGCGAAGGTTTTTTATAACTCTTTCAATAAAGTTGTCATTAAATTTGCATAATTTGTTGGGGAAGTTTCAAAACGAGTTGTAGACATTGAATATTCTTATTACGTGAAAATATTACCAATGTAATCATAATATTTTATTAGCGATATAGAGAGCTTATGATCGAATATTCCATACTCCAAAATAGATGAAAATTTCTAAGGATTATTAAATATTAGGTTTATTCGTGTTGATTTACTTATAATTTATCAATTAAAATACAGTTATGGCATTTAATTTATATGTATTCATCAATTATGTACATATAACATCCCGAAAGCAGAATTTTGCGGAGAAAAATGTTAACATTTAGATTAAAAAACGATTTTTTCGTATTGTATGAAAGAAAGAATAAATATCTCGTTAATATCTTTCATTCCGATGGATTTTTTTTTTGAACTATCAAGATATTGTAACGAAATGCTTGAGGCGTGCGTTATGGCTGAAGGGTGTTGATGGCTGAAGCGTAATATTTCCTAATGCGAGAGGATGGGGAGTGTCTTCAGGTGAAAAAGTTAAGGCCGGATAAGAAGAGAGAAATTGTGGGAAGATCAGAGAGTGAATTTGGGCGATATGGCTCGGAGAGGGTTGCGGAACGTAAAGTTGGATGGGTAAGAAGGTGGAAGGGTCCTTTCATAAAGGTGGGAAACTGGCATATATATATATATATATTTGCCAAGAGGTGAAAGAGTAAAGGGGTTGAACTGAAGTTTCAAGAGTGGAAATGGAAGAAAAGTGGGAGTCGGAGGCGGACGTCTAAATTCGGAAGGGTCAAGGACGCACGTGACCGCGCTCCTGTCTGAGATAAATGGAGGTTATTTTGCAAGTTCTAATGTTCACGCAATTTTGATGGCGTCTACTTAAAAGTATCGTTAAATAGTAAACCCGGCGACAAATTTATGCTTTCTCTTAACGCTGGCATATAGAATGAAGGAAGATGATGGAAGAATTTTTCTATTAGGTAATTATGTATTTACAAAATAGTGTATGTTTAATGTTTTTAGAAGTTATAAACTTATAGAGTATAGAAATATTTGAGAAAATATGTATGAGAAATTCAAATGATTCATTTCAGAATAAAAACCGAAGTCATGACGCAGATATAATACATTTATCCTAATATAAAATACAACATTTTAAAAGAAAATGCATGTATCATTAGTGTAATGCCTCCTGCGATTTCATTAAAAATTATTTTAAGGATAATATCAGAAAATAATAATAAATCTAAATTTAATGCTTTGTGATCAACGCATGAACAACATTTTAATAAATGGAACGAACTCGTGAAGCTGTTTTAAAGCGGTTGAATCCAAACGTAACTCGTGTATAGCAGTTTTTATATTTAATGGCATCGCTTCGTAAAATGGCGTAATATTTATGTATTTTGTGTGCGACATTAATGAACTGAAAGAGTAGCCCGGCGTCGATCATGGCGATAGGTTAATATAGCAAGGGACGGAAATGATAAACGGTTAAGGCGGGGTAGGGTAATAAAGGAGACGAAATGAAAGCTATAAAAAGAAATGCAAAAAAAGAGAAAATTAGATGGAAATAACCGGTTTGGTGTGTGTGTGTGTGTCTGAAGGCTGGAAGGCTAAGGAAATGGCGCGAGGCACCCAGAATCACGCAAGGAAAGCACTCGTGCTTGGACATAAATCCTGTGGGAGAGATTTTCAAGGGCGCAGCTAATTCCGGTTACGTAAGGTTGCGGCCTCGGGGTAAGGAAGACCTTAAGTGTAATATCATTTCAGCGGATTTGCACGGACGGGGGGGAAAATATATCGCGGACATCATTTTTTTATCTCCTCATTTTCTCGTCCGTTCTAATCGCGTTACAAATTAGCCCGACGGAAAAAATTAGCGGTTAAAAGTTTGGTCGTGTTATAGAGTCATTATGGATGAAGAACTTTTTATACGTTCTAGTGAGACGAAGTTTTAGTTTTTCTTAAATTCGGTACTACTAAATACTTTTCGGATATAGGGTTGCGCCGAAAAATCGAAAATTGTGACTATCTGATGGAATTGTGCGAAACAGATATTCAGTGGTTTAATTCACATTAATCAGAACATCCGTTGCCTCCCAACGGGGGGGGGGAAATATTACAGTAATAGATCTTTTAATTTATCATATAATTCTACTCATTGTCAGCATTAAAAATTATTCTGAATTTAAATTTTCTTCAATCGAATTTTTTCCTTGAAGGATTTTGTTTTTGGCTCTCTACACACAATTCAATGGCTGATTTGAGGAATTGCTAAAGGTGGATAGGTTTATTCCCTTCATTTTTTAAATCCAAAATTGATTTGGTATCTCTCATTTATGGTTCGCTAAGACATTCATTGATGGACAGAAGCCCACCATTAGACACTAAGTTCCTTATTTCTCTGTCAAATGGCCAAGTGGCACAGCAAAATAACAGATGAAGGAAAGAGAATTTATAAAAAAAATTGTAACGTCTTAGAATTCTCCAAGTTTTTGAATATGTAATAAAGACTTTTAAATAATACAGATTCCGAAGAAATTTTAACAAAAGGGATACTTAACTAAAATATGAATGGGTTGGTGTCATTTCTAACTTCTCGTTTCAATAAACATCAATAATGTCCACGTCATATCCGGCGTTTAATGAGCTACAAGAAAAAAATTACATACTATAACGGATTTCTGGAGTAGAGTACCTTAAAATTCCTCGATAAATAGCGTATAAATCCTGTGGAGACCTACAGTAATTGCTGCCATATTTCCGTAAATATACAGTGCGAAATATTGTCATTGAGAGAAATGGAATAAAACAATTTGATAAATTTTCATTTCTCATGTTAATTCCACGTAAACGATCATATCTGCGACAGATTTCAATATTTTGTGAAACAATCGATCTCATTGTGTGTCTTCAGTTCAAGTGAACGGAAAAAATCCAATTCAGAACAATAAATGATAGATTTTTTACGGTCCACCTTTCGTAAAACGCTCGAAGATATTCATTCTCCTCAACGATAAAAAAGGCACGTGACGTTGACGTCCGCAAGTCGATCGGTTTTCGGCTCTTTCCACCGTTGCATGCTCACGTATCGTTACACAAATCTGCGATCGCCATCTCGGAATGTTTTATTAATATATCCGAAGGCAAACGGGGTAACTTTCGTAACTGGGCTATCTGTCTACCAAGAACTGGAGGAATCGATTCAGAGGCCGGATTTTTTTTCTTTGCGACCTTGCAGGAAGGTGAAAGCTTTTAAGGTATAGATCTCAAGCCGATTAATGCGGTTCGCGAGAGCAGCTCTTTTATTTTTAAAAAGTCTCAATCGAAAAGCCGGCTGCCGGCCTGCCTAATCGAGAAAAAAGTTTTCAGTTTGTGATCATGAAATATTTTTGTAACCCTCCACGAAGTGTGATCGTTCAAGGATTTATTTTACTTCTGACAAGATTACAAAATTTGACGAGAGAAATGTTCGTTTCTAGATTATATTCACACACTGCATTATTTTATTTTAGGTTTCTCTTCCATGGTAAAGGAAAGCTAGTTTACGTTGAGTAAGGGAAAAATGCTCCCTTAAAAATTCATTGTATGTAAAATTTATATAAAATTGATTTTATTTTACAGTATAGCCATGTTGAAATAAATTGCGCCGATCATTAATTTTTTATAGCGAAATATTACTGGGTAATAATTTTAAAGTATCAAATCAAATGTTCTCAAGATGAAATTTCCCTTATCACATCCAGCGCTTTTCAAACCAAAGATAATTGAGCTTGATTAACATGGGAGTGGAGGACTCTTAAATTTTATGCCACTCAACTTACACTAGGTAGCCCAAAATATGTATAACCCAAACCTACTCCAACTGACTCGGATTTTATACCACCAACTCTGCTGCCCCTGAAACGTATACCACCAAACACACTCCAAATGCCCCTGATTTTATGCCACCCAGCTTACATCCTTATTTCTCTGCAACATATACCACCAAGATTACTCCAAACTCTCCTGATCTTATGCCACCAATTAAATTCTTCTGCTCCTGCAGCATATACAACAAAACTTACTTCAAACTGTCCTGATTTTATGCCACACAAGTTACATTTTCTCTGCCCCTGCAACTTATACCCCAGACTTACTCAAATCGCCCCTGATTTTTTGCCACCCAACTTACATTCTTCTGCCCCTACACCGTATATTACCAAAGCTTACTCCAAACGCCCCTGATTTTACCCCGCCCAACTTAGTTTCTGCAACGTATGCCATCAAAATTACGGAAGAATACCCCATTATTTTATGCAACCCAACTCAAATTTGAATACAGCGTATGCCATCAATCTTATTCGATTTTTCCCCCGATTTATTCCACTCAACCTAAACTCACCTGCACCCACAAAGTATACTAGTGAACTTACAAAAATGTCCTATATATTCACGCTACCTAACTTGATCTAGTTTGCCTCCAAAACATATACTACTAAAAGAAAACGTTCTCATCTCTTTGAACACGGTGTGTCAACAAACCATCGAAGAATTATGTCTAGAGAACATGGCTCATACGCCATATTTTCCAAAATTAGTAACCTACAAGTTCTTCTCTTACCGGAAGTTAAAAAATAATCGATAAATATCCGTTTTGAGTCCGATGAGTTAAACGGTGCAGTGACGTTTATACTCTATGAAACTGTGCGCCGCATGTATTTAATGCACGAAAAATAAGATAGGATATTATTATTACGGCAGCAGAAGAATAATTAAATGGCGGCAATAAATTTTACAATAGCAAATTGTTTTCCCCTCAGTCCCTGTTACTTTCCGGTCAAATCTCCTATGTACTAAGTCTTAGCAATGAATTATCATATAAAGTTAATATGGAGTAAGATAAACAGAATAAAGTCATCATAGGTAGTCTGTACGTAGACGGGTCTGTGATTATCTTTGCTTAAAGTGGTTCTCCTCATTGCCCTGTTTTTTGTTATCTTGATCCTGTCTTGATAGTCTTCTTTCTCCTTCATATAGCCTAACAACAAAAAACTTTTCCTATCTCTTTCTCTTTTTCCTTCAAAATTTCCTTTTAACACGACCTTTATCATGATTTCTCTTCTCATGTAATGTCAAATCCAGTTCGCCTCTCTCTTTTTTATAATTTGTATAATCACTCGTTTTTCTGCTACTACTTCCTCAAATCGTATCTGTCAATTTTATCTTCATCATTTTTCCTCTTGTGCGAAGCTGTCCTTAGAGTTCATATTTATGCACCATACAGAGGTATAATTCATGCGTAGCATTTATCATTTTTTTGCGTCCGGTGATCTGATCTTCACAACTCGATTCACATAGAGATTCTTGATCGGTCTCCTGTGTTTTCAATGTACACATACTAACTGGAGTGACCGTTGAATTTCAACGGATTTAGTGAATGTAACACTTCGACAGTGTAACATGTAAGGAAGAAAATCTTGCGAAAATAACGTATAAACTCCCTCCCCCTCCCTTCCACCCTCTCCTTCCCTTCTCCCCCTCTCTCCCTCCCCCTCGCTCCCTCCACCTTGCTATAAAATTACATACACTTTATTATATATATATATATATATATATATATATATATATATATATATATATATATATGATATAAGGTAAGATATAAGAAAAGATTGAGAAATAAGGGTGAGAGGGAGAGGAGTGGGGAGGAGAGGGGCGGGGGGAGGGAGGAGGGAGATAGAGAGAGGGATGAGGGAGGTAAGGAGAGGGATGGAGAGACAGAGGGAAAGAAAGTCGGAGAGAGAGGGGAGAGGAAGAGAGAGGGGGGTAGAGAGGGAGGAGGGAGGGAGAGCGAGGAGAGAGGGAGGAGAGAGGAAGGAGGGAGGGAGAGGTGGGGGAGAGAGACGGAGAGAGGCAAAGAAAGGGGGAGATACGGAGAGGGAGGGAGGGAGGAAGATGGAGGAAAGGAGAGAGGGTGAGGGAGAGAGAGGGGGTAGAGAGAGGGAGGAAGAGCTGGTGGGGAGAGATGGAGAGATAGAGGGAGAAAGGGAGTGGGACGGAGAGGGATGAGAGGGAGGTGGGAGGGATGGAGGAAGAGATGGGGTAGAGGGAGGGGTAGAGGGAGGGAGAAAAAGGGAAGGGGGAGAGGGAGGGAGACAGAGGGAGGAAGAGAGACGGAGAGAGAGGGAGATAGAGAGAGGGATGTGGGAGGTAGGGAGAGAGAAAGGGAAGGGAAGGGGGTAGAGGGAGGGAGGGAGGGGGAGAAAGTGAGGAAGGAGAGAGGGAGACTGAAATGGAGGGAGAGAGAGGGAGAAGGGAGCGATAGGAAGGGGGAGAGAGGGAGGAGGGAGAGAAGGAGAGGGAGGAAGGAAGAGAGACGGGTAGGGGGATAAATGGGGTAGATGGAGGGAGGGAGACGGAGATTGAGGGAGAGAGGAGGAGGAAGAGAGACGGAGAGAGGAGGGTGATGAGAGGGAGGAAGGAGGGAGGGGGAGAGATGGAGGAAGATAGGGGTAATGGAGGAGAGGGAGGGAGAGACGGGGAAGGGGAGAGAGGGAGGGAGAGAGAGGGAGGGTAGGGGGAGAAAGGAAGTAGCGTGAGGGAGAGAGGGGGGGAGAGAGGGAGGAATGTGGGAGGGAGACGGAAAGTGAGGGAGAAGGGAGGGAGAGAGAGGGAGGGATAGAGAGGGGGAGAGATAGAGAGGAGAGAGTGTGGGAAGAGGAAGGAGGTAACAAAGATTAACTGGCAAGTGAAATAATGATATTCAATTCGATAATACATGGAAATGTTTTGGAAGGAATACTTAATTTTAGATTATATATTACGGAGTAAATCTCTTAACGTAAACTAGTGTGAGATGCTTTTATACAGCAGCCAGTCATGGAAAGAGTATGTCGTTCATTACAGTACCACGACGCGTAAATTCCAACGCCGAATAATTTGAAATACAGGCGGTCCTCGACTTAGGTCGATCCGCATGTACGGCAGTCGTCAATTGCCACTCGTGTTACCACTTACGGCGGTCGGACCCGCACTTACGTCTTTGTGAGATAGATGCTCAGCTGAAGTTTGAATATTAAGAAGGTTATGTTCATTCCCATGAACTTACCAACGAAAACCTTGTTAATCTTAATGAGAAACTGAAGTCTTTACAGTGGGCTAATACAATCAAGCTGTTGTGTGAAGCCTTTTAAACATTCGGGAGCTGTCATGGCAATTTTTGATGAAAGGAAACCCAGCGTAGAGCGTAGCACCAATACCAACATTATGATAGCCAACACTTAACGCTTGCATTAGAGGAATTTACAATGAGAAGAAGGGGAATTTTAAATCTCCCCAAAAGTAATCCCCTTATTTAACACAAATATTACGAAGAATAATTATTTAAACACTAATTCTAACACTACTGTTGCACTCTATAAGTGGTTATTAGTTGATTGCACTTGCTATATATCTGTATCATATCAATGAAATATTTTATATTGGATCATTGGTCAGGAACGTAATCCCGTATTACGTCATTGTTGCTATGGTAAAATCGGTCTCTTATGTGACCATTTTTTTCACCATTGTCGATGCTGAGATTTTTAACTCTCACGTAATGTTTATACCCTGTTAACACCGAGTTTCTAAGTCACAGAGGTTAGAAAAATGACGTAAAGTATTACTCCGCATTTAAGAGGAAACGTTGCCCTTAGATTTCAGTACATCCCACCAGCGCTCTTTGTCTCCCGCCCCCTCCCCCTCACCCACTCACTCCCTTACCGTGGATCTTATAAACTCATTCGGCCGCAAACTAGTCCAGATTAAGCGTAAAGTGGACTTTAAAAGCCTTAATAAACAACTTGATCACTCCCTCCCACGCCAACCTTTTACACAACTTATACCTCCTTCCCCTTCTTGCCCTTCCGACCCCGCCTACGCGCCGACGCTTCAATGGTGACGCCTCTTAGCGTTTTAATGGTAGTAGCTAGTAGTTCACCGAGTTTCCGCGATAATATATGTGCCCGAGGGCGCCCTCTGCGACCCTTTCTCTCGCGATGGATCTTCACCTATTCCCTCTACCCTCTCGCCCTTTGTTCTCGACCCCGGCGCGCACACACACACACACAAAGGTACACATGCACACATATACCCCTATTTGACCCGCCGTGGGCGATCTCTCATCTAACTCCGCCCGCTCCCTGTATACTATCCGACCCCACCGCAATCCCTGTCCCTTGCACCCTTTACGCTCTTCATCGCCAGAATCCCACGCGTTTTCCTAATCCTTGTCTCAGGGCACTTGTTTTACCTCATTACGACCATCCTCTCATAACTCTCTCCCTTCTCTCCTGGTTTTTATTCCATCCTAAGCTCTAAACCACACTCCTTCGCCCTTTTGGCCCCTTTTTTCTCGCATCCTGCAGCTTCCCACGCTTCCTACCACTAAATGGCGCCCACAGTCACTTGGCCGCTTAAGTCGCTTTTATTTTGTTTTTTTTCCTTCCTCCCTCCATTTCCGTCTCTGAATTTAGTTATTTCTTTGCATCCGATTCGGATGTTTTTGATTGGTGGAGCCGATGTTTAACGTCTTTTATGTAAGACGTTTTGCTTTCCCCTAATTACGTCGTGGATGATTGATTGCTTCGACTTCTCGTCTTTATATTTTTGAAAGAGTTTTTAGCAGTTTTGCGAAGTGGTACCGGTGATGATGGATAGTTGACGCTGATGTCACCCGCACCTTAAACATTTGAGGGAGTATAGTCCTTGATTTTTCAATTGTAAAACAGCAGTCGGGATCTCAGATTCTTGAATGTTTTCCACGTTAGAATGTTTAGCGAATAAATGAGTTTTAAACGGCTACTAAATTCTTTCGTAACTGTGCACGCAGGCTTTCCGAAATTGTTTTCCCAGATTTTTGTGAATTTTAAAATAGAGAACCTCACCTTAATAAACCCTAATAAATTGTGCCGAATTAAAAACAAAAAAAGATTACAATTTTTCAATCGTCAGTTTTGAAAAGGCTTTGATGCCAGAATTTTATTTTATTGAAAACGCGAAAAATGACTCTCTTCGCTCCACCAAACCGGATAGGAGTTCCAGTTAACTCTTCGCCCGATATTTTATTGCGGAGAGTTCTATAAACTTATTAAGTCGCACAAAAGATAACGGCATCGTAAATTTCTCACATTCTTCACCCTACTTAAAGGCGTCTTATTTCGCGTCAGTTCATTTGCGCCAATCTCTCGGCTCTCGCAGCCGAGTAATCCGAGGATCTCGAAACAAGGAAATTGGGGCAAACCGCCACGTAGTGGGGAAGAGTCTGAATTCTTGATTTGCTTTTGCGGTAAAAAAAATAATAATCGAGGAGCTGCGGGATAAAGAGCTCGTTGGAAGAGAGGAAAGCACAGCTTTTGTGTAGTCGTTGAGTTGGAGGAAGGATTTAAAGATGAAAGTACGCTGTAGAAAATTGCAGAATTTGAATGGATGAACGAGCGCCGAGGAATCCAGGCTCATACTCAAACATTTCATTAATTCTTGCCCGAGGATAATTTTTTTATCATTAAAAAATATATATCTAAAGAATACCACATACAGCGTTAAACGCTAGCTGAACTGTGACGATATTACAAGTGTGATTTACGTAGGTGCGTAGGTGTTGGTATATGAAGAGGAACTTAATTTTATTTTTAACATCATGTATACAGAGCATTTTATGCGCGTTTGGACCAACGGCCTTTTCTTTAAACTAAGCCACACACGTCGTTTTCAATGGGTACTCATTTCCTCAAGTATTGGACAAAACGCTTCATGCAAGGAGGAAAGGATTCTTAACTCCATAACCTCCTCCTTTGGTAGGTACCAGTCAGAGCCTCACTCTTGGTAACATATTATTAACGCATAATAACTTTTATAAAAATAATTCCAAAATCAGTGGTCCATTATCCAGTACACATACTCAATTTTGCTGAGTCACACCATCATAAGGTGCCTGGTGACCTTTATTTGCACACGCATACAGTTGAGATTGCATTGTAGATTACAATAAAACAGGTAAGGAAATGAGGGGGAAAATTTTTGTGTGTGTCTCAATGTTTTGAGGCCAAATATCTCGCCTCCTTTTCGTGTTTTCCGGGATGGAATACGCAGAGCATGTATCTCTCAATCCTCCTGAGCATGTTTGTATGTTTATGTAACTCCTTAGAGAGGACCTTATGGTCTCAATTTCGCCCTGAAAATAAAGACAATTATCTATCTCATACCCGACAACGCCTCCCAAATTTCCTCTCTCCTCCTCCGCGATGCCTCTAGGGGGCTTTTCTTCCCTCAAAAATATCTCCCATCCACCTCCTCCTCCTGTTTCTTCAATCCAGTTCACGGTTGGTTGGATAGGATTTCGCGCGGATTACTCTATCCTTTTGTCGGACTATGGGTGGAATGGGATTTGTGTTCGAATTTCCTTGGATGATTCAGCAAGGATGGGAGTTTAAAGGTATCGAGTTTGAAAGTCCGTTTGTGTCCTAATTGTTCGGGAGTACTTCACAATGATTCTTACCGATTTTAATGCTTTTTTTCTAAGATTGCCTTGAATTTTGAAAATTACTTTTTGAATTATTGGCTTTTCATAAAAATGGTTGAAAATTATGATTTCAGAAATCATATTTCAATTATTCGTGTGAAAGAATTTTTTAGGAAATGGATCTGGATATCGTGAATTTATCAGTATACGTTTTGTGGCAACAACGTCAGTAAGTGAATTTTGAGATAATGTAAGTTTTTATACAGAGAATAAGAACCTTCGCGGATTTTTTTATAATTTTCAATTACAATACGTTGAATGAAATAATGCCTATTCCGTTGATACAATGTTCCAAGTCTGATTTTTCCTAAATTCGTATAAATTACGTTCAAAGTGACTGGACATTGAGCATTTAATGAAGTACTATTAACATGAGAAACGTGAACCCAATAACTGCTTAAATAGATCCAACTGTATAGGAGAATTTACGTTGAGTTTTAATGAGCTGTGTAAAGGTTTTGAAACAACATTAATACATAAATAACAATCAGTATATAATGTTTTATCAAATTGTAGGTGTATGTATAATATACATAAACTTTCATCAGACACGCATATACATTGTATATGCGTGTATGGTGAAAGTTTAAAAAAAAAATCGCTGGATAAGATAGGAACAAGTAAACTAATGAAAAAGATGCTGTTTATTTTCCAGTGTGTGAGCCATTCTTTCATACATCCTGCAAAAGCGTGTGTGGATATGCAAGGTTGTTGAAGGTAACTGCTGTAACACATGAATACAAACGGCTCATTCGAGTCTTATTGGTTTTAATTTGTTACAGTACCATAGTCAACATAACATGGCAACAGCTCGGTTAAAAAGCGTTTGTTCAGCAATGTTAATGATAAATTTATACTTCGTTTTGACCCCCTGAATTCACACTCTGAATTAGGAAACATTTTCAAAAAAGCTCAACACATGTTCTTGTGTGTGTTTTGATCTGTTGATCACTCTCCAAACAGATCCATGTTTACGGTTTACGTATATGTCACACGGAACAACATGCAATGCGCGTAGAAAATATATAGCGTGTGGATCGAAGGGAAATAAGGAAATTCCTAAACCAGACAGCTAGTAAAATTCTGAATGGAAGATCAAAAGGGGAGATACTGCCTACATGGACCGTAAAAAGGAGCAAATGTGCGCGAGAAAATTGAAAATAAAGAAAATAGAGGGATTCGGGAGGGACTTTGCGACTCCTGGAATGATATAGGTGGACAAGGTGAAACCATTCAATTGGAGGAAAGGGGGAAATCGGGAAGAGATTCTTTAGGGCGAGGCCAAAGGAAAAAATTTGTATAGAAAAAGGTCTTGGTGTTCGGTTGATTTGTTTACGGAGGAATGCCCAGGAGAGTTGGAGAACGGAAAGTCTCCCTCGCGGGAGACAGAAAAAAGGGGAAATGTGGAAGGACGGGGGAAGAAGTTGGATACTTGTCTTGCGGTCTGTCTCGAAAGATCCTTGACCTTATTCCGGGGACACGGAAGGGTTGCGTGCCATCGGTTCGGACAAAGTGCGTAAAGAGGGCTCAACAGAGGCTTGCACGTCGTAAAAGAGTGAGTGTGGGTAGGAAAGAGAGAGAGAGAGAGGGAAAGAGCCAGGGTAAGTTACGGATTAAGGTGGTGGGTTTTGTAATACTAAAACGGAGAGGACGGAATTAGCCGGGTTAAAAAGTTTTAATGTTCCAATAAATGAAATGTGATTAAAAGGCGTCGTAAAATGTTACTGCCGTATTTATCGAATTGACTTTGGAAGTGAATTCAACGTACACCCGTCCTTCGCTTTGCACTGTACGATAGGGTGAACAACCTCACAGGAAGCGAAGGAGGGACATTTTCAAATATACTGATGGACTTGAAGGCGATAAGGAGGGATATTTTGTAGTGTTATGTATGTTTGTATTTATTATTTATTGCATATGCTTTTGCAGTTATTAAAAGTTAATTATAAACGTAAATAACACTTCCTAGGATGCATATGGGAATATTTTCTAAAATAAACATTCAACTAAAATAATCAACTTTATTTTATTTTTAATGTTGTACTTTTCTACGGAATGAATTTTTTTAGTACTTCAGGATTTTTTAACAGATCTTCATAAAATTCCTCACAATTACATTCAAAATTATATTTGACAGCATAGCTCGTAATATTTCAAATTTTAATTGTGTTTTCTCCGAGCTGATTCAATAAAGAGAATACTTGCTCAACACAAGTATTCGTTCCTGGAAGGCTCAAGCAGAATTCAATCATATTTCTTACATTGTCAATATCAATATGGTTATCCAAAAAGTGCTTTAGTATTTTCAACCATCGTTTGTCTATTCTACTATTGTTTTCACTCCATTCCTACAATTTTTCTTCAGTAATAAACAAATTAATACTCCTTATTACATCAATCAGTAAATTATCAACAATTTTAGCAAATGGATAGTATTTTGGAACATCATGACAGTTTCTTGAACACCAACCCAATCCACTGCCTTCCTCAATGACATCCAATCAAAAGATCTTGCCATATCCAAATGACTTGTCCAAGAATGTAAATAATTTATACAGACACTGCAAAATCTTGTGACATGGTCTTTATACATCGTTTGTTCATAATCACTTAATTTGCTGAGTTGAGATTTAATACTTAATGGTATGAAAGACTTGTCTAACCGGTATTTTAGGCTTTCAATCACATCGCTGATTGTCTCAGATACTTCCACTATCATCAGTATTGGTTTATGAAAAACAGTTGCTTCACTATGAAGAAAATATAACCATATTTTGGACAAAAGATTTTTAAAAATATTTTAAAGAAAAATTGATCAATTATCAATGTTCCAAAGAATATTATTTTAATGAACTAAATAATGATAAGACTCTTTGTAGGGCAGGCATTAGTGTCAGCATATTGCATATCCTATTATTTTTTATTCAATTATTGAATTATCACATATTTCTTCAAGTTTTGCTGATCTGAATACGAAAATATGGAAATGACTATAAATTTTTATCAACATAAGTTAAACAGAAATGCGTAAAGTATCTGCATCTGTTTGAACGGTATTATATAATATATAGCCACAGCAACTAGCTCCAAAAAGACCTACCGAGATGATCTTTTACTTTTTAGGAAACATTTTTCTGGCCTTTTCGTTCTCTAGTTCCGGAATTAGTGTTTTCATTATCCGCTGACAGTGGAATTCTTTTCTGTAGAAAAATTTCTTCATTTAAGGAATTTATAATTTTGCTAGCAAGTATGTCTGCGGTTTCTCTAACGATTGAAGAAAAATTTAGAATTTTTACTTGTATTCCTTTCTCAAAATTGATGTACTGAACTAAAATAGGTAACAATTTGAGGTCATTGTAATTAGAAGTATCTGAAAAAAACACCAATAAAGTTACTCTTTGCAATATCACCTTTTAAATTACTTTGGATAAGAGGAAAAAACATTGGTGATTATTGCATCAGTTTACCATTGTAGAATCTACTAAAGAGAGATAAAAGTTGGGACATGTTACATAGAGGAACGTGTGATGAAAAATAGAGACTGTCCCTCCAGATTTGGGACGGTTGGTCACCCTATTGTACGAGCGTTCATTAAGAAGTGGGTGTAAAACGCAGTTTGATGTTTTTTCCTTAGGAATACATGATGTTGCGTTTGAGTGCCATCTCGAGCTCGGCATTCTACATTCCAGATATACCGTATTCAACAATGTTTCCTTTATCCTTTTATATAGCCTCGAGAGTCGATCTCGATCATTTTACGCTTTGTCACAAAATCCTGCTAATGTGAAATTGATGGTCGTAGAATTCTATATAGTTCTCTAAAAGTGAACGGCGCTAAACTGTGAGGTACGCAAATATCGATTCAAATATTTGGGGACGAATTCGTTCTAATAAATTTAAATAACATATCTTTCGTTTTTGTGGAATTACATTACCTATTTGATCTCAGTCAATGTCCGAGGTGATGCTAACTCATAAATTATTTTATTAGTAATCCAAAGTTAACTATTACCGTTTGTTAATTTTTTTAAATATGCTGCCATAATTTTTAGTGGTAGCGATAGTGAATTTCCGTTTCAGTTTTAAGGAAAAAATAAAATCTTATTCACTCATAAATGATCCCCAACGAATAAGTCCGATTTATTAATCATCTCCGCACTGCCTCACTTCATAAATATTGATAAAAGTCGTAATATGCACATTTTGTTCGTATTGGCCTAACTGCAGACCATTCTTTTATAACCGTATTACATTTTAACGAGTTTGTGATTTTTGAGCAATATAGCATTGATGCGAAGAAAACTTCCTAAGAAATAGAATATAATTAATATATACATTCGTTGACAAACGTTGTAGTACATGTCAACATTTATTTGGTCTAGGATTGATGTTGAAATTAATTATTAGACAGCAACCGAGATGTTTATGAAGATATGTAATGTTTACCTGTGATTTATACACGAAATACTTTTGAACGGTACACACACTTAAAAGTAAATGCCGCGCAATCACTCGGATTTAATTTAACGTTAATCGAGGATCGATTTGAGATTCTATGAACGTTTTTAAAACGAACGCGAATGTATTCATGCGAATGTGAATTCGTCGCAATATGGCGCTGCTTAATAATGACTTATGGGCGACATTTTAAATAGGGTGAAAATTCTTTCGGCCCTAAGGCAAAATTCAACTCGGAACCGTGGGCGGTCTGCTAAATGGAAATTTCACCGGGCTTTATTTCTATCATTTATCATGCATTTGAAATTTTAATGAACTCTAATAGAAATTCTTTTTTTTTCCTCCGAACCTAAATAAAATTCAGACTCGTAAGACCTTACTTTATCAAATAAATCCCAAAAAAGCACCTCACCTAAAACTTCGCGCCCTCTTAACGGACGAAAAGACCTTGCGCTAGTTACCTTTAGACAATAACGCAACCACGCCTTAGTTTCGGCAATCAATAAAATTGCGCCATCAGCAGGAAAAAAAAGAAACTCGCATTATGGGCATACGCCGCCCCCACCCATTCTCCTGGCGATTAATTACTGTGGGACACAGTCGACACTTGAGCCACTCAGCCTCGTCTACTCCCTCTCTCTTTCTCCTCTTCCCTTTCCACTCCCCTTTCTGAACTTCCTTCTACCAGCTCCGAGCAGACCTCACTTGACACTGAAAGGGAGGGGGGGGAGGGGAAACCCTTCGACTCCTAGCCCCTTTCGATGCCATACCGACCCTCGTTTGACGTATGACTTTTGAGGTCACTCTCAATGTGTGTGTGAGAGAGAAAGAGAGAGAAACGTTATCATAGTATCCGACTGCTTTTGTATGCAACCCCTTTCTTACCCTCTCATCCTCTCTCCCAAATCTGCCCTTCATATCTCTCTCTCCCTCTTTTCCTCCTCCCACTCCCCCATTCATCCTCCCCCCCCCCCCCCCTCCCTCAGTTGCCTCCCGGCCTTCGCTGACCCCGTTCCGGCGCGGGCCACCGCAACAATCAGTCGACGGTGGCGCTGGTTGCCCCTAGTAAGGAGGTCTGTATTGTTGAGGCACATAAGGGAGGGGGGGTAACAGAGACGGTCTAAATAGAAGAGAGAAGGAATTGGGGTTTTCTAAGCGGAGTAAACGGAAGGAGAAAGATAAAAAAAAAGACGGGGTGGTAGAGTGAGGAAAGGAAAACATAAAAGGGATAAAGAGAGGGAAAAAATATGATAGCGATGAATGGGCGAATTGGGGAAGTTTTTTTTCATCTCGACTACTGGAACGGAGAAGTCGTAAAGGAACTTTAATGCCTGGAAGAATAAAAAAATAGAAAACACCCACGCTTATAAATTTCGAGTTTTTTCCTGGATTGTCGCATTAAGGGAAGTTTTTTTTTTTTAACTAGTTAGTCGGAGGCGGAAATATTTTCAGCGGTTTTCCTAATGCCTAATGCGATAAGAAAGCCCACCATCACCGAAGGAAAACTTAGCCGTATGCAGGCCCATGATGATTATTGGTTTAACCTCTTTCTTCACATACTCCTGCTTTCCGCAATTTTCTTCATTTCTTTGTGTCCTTTCTCTTTCAATTCTCTTATACGCTGAAACCTGTTCTTTCCTCTTTCTCTGTTTATTTCGGTTTTCCATTGATAACGCTCTATTTCCTCGGAGAATTTTTGACCCATTCGTCTTCTTTTTTTCTTATAACCTCTACAGTCATTCACTTTTCTCATGTTTTTGTTAATGCTTGTTCATTTTTCATCTCTTATATCCATTTATCTTCAGAATTCTTCTCTATGCCCACATTTTGAAACATTCCAATTTTTCCTGAGTGTCCATGTTTCTGCTCCATACAAAGTGTTACTCCATTCATAGCATTCTTTTTTCAATTTTTCCGTATGTCTTTCATTTTTTCTGTTGATAGAAATTTCTTCTAAAAGCGGATTTTGCTTGTCTTTATTTCATCGGTGAGTTTTGCGTCTCTTGTTATGGTGTTTGCAAATTATTTATTGTCCGAAACCTGCTCTAATGGCTTGTCACACCAATGCTTATTTTCAAGTCTTCTTCTTTTCCCAATATTCGCAGGACCGTTTATTTTTTATTTCCATTCCGTATTTTTTACGTGTTATTACCACAATATTTAACATTTTCTGGAGTTCCTTTTCCTTTCCTGATAGAAGTACTTGACCATCAGCGTATTTTACTGTTCTCATAATCATTCCTCCGGTCCCGAAATCAACCTGGGCCTTCTTGCGCTTCATGCATTAACGTTTTACTTTCTCCATGCGTAGTATAGGGAAAACATTCTTTTCATGAAAAAAAATCGATTTCGATATTTCTACGAGAATACACGTTTTGACTATTTTTGCGATGAAGTCTGTGTGTGTGTGTCTGTAATTTCCTCGCGGAGTCAAAAGGAATCATGCAAAAACATCAAATTAAAGCAAAAAAACACAGTAAAGTCGTGTGCCAGCACTAAAAACTATTCACAGATGTTTCGACAGCTAAGTTGTCATCTCCAGTAGCAGTAACACACTAGGATGAAGGATTATTTTATTTATTTACTCTCCCGACGTTTAATCCGCTTTTCCTCTGAAACTTGACTCTTGTAAAGATTAGTAATGCATTTTCAGTCTTTTCCTATATTCTTTAATACAATCATTAGCATTGCCCATTTCACTCTAACAAAGACCTTATTTCAATCATACGCATATGCAGTTACCTTGGCTGTACTATATTGTCTGTTCTGATACGATTCTGGCTATTAAGATAGCATCCTTTGCTCCTAGTCCTGAAACCGAAATGAACTCCCCCTATCATTCATTCGGCATTTTTCTCTAGCCTTAGACTCAGAGAATAATTTGGTCCTATGGCGTAACAGTGTCCTTCCGTTTAAAACATCTGAGCGTATCATAAAATTAAGAAGAGCGCTTCCGTGCTATCCGAGGTGATTTACTTCGACCTGGAGACGGATACTGTTTTTTTTTCAAAGGATACGAGTTTTTTTGGAAAATCGACCCACTCAGACACTCCGCAAAAGAAACGACCGTTCACTTCCCATAAGGATCCGAATAAGCTAAACTCAAAAATTCCAGACGGGAATGTGGAAGAGAAGATTGCACTAAATGGGACTCTGTTCTTTTCCGCGGATTTATCCTCGGGAGACGCGAGAGGTGGCGCGCGAAAATTTCCGTCGGAAATTGTAGAGTAATTTGCCCGTAGTGTAAAGGGAAGGAAAGAGGAAAAGGTATCGGAAGAAGCGTTCTAAGAGGGCTTCGGTTGGGTTGAGAAGGGTAAATTAGGGGTGGGGAAGAGACAGAGAGAGAGCAACAGGAAAAGAGGATACAGTGAGAAATGGAGGAGAGGGAGAAAATGAAGAGGAATAACAGGTAGGAGGAGGAGGAAGAAGAATCAGAGAGGAGGGTGAGTTGGGAAAAGGAAAATGAATCAAAGGAGGGATAAAAAAATGGGGGAGCAAAAAGAGAGAGAGAGGAACTTCTATTGAATAGGGAAATGAGGAGAGGAAGGAGGAGGAAGTGTAAGGAAGAATGAGATGGAGAGAAAAGATTCGGTTGGGTGGAATAACGGAACGAATCTTTTAAGAGAGAGAGAGGTGGGGAGGGAGATTTTTTTAAGCTTTCAGAGATATCAGCGAGTAAGAATAATCGGATGGGAAAGGAAATGTCCGAGAACAAATGACTCCGCAAAACAAGTCGTATTATCGAGGATATCTTCCTTTCTTCTGTGTGCGTGGGACGAAAGGAAATGGGGAGAAGCATTAGGAAATGGGGGGGAGGGGGTAGATGCGTGGATTTGGAAAAGGGGAAGGGGGAGAAAGATATGAGTAAAGGATCGGAGGATGGGGTCGATTTGAGGCTGGTTTTCTTTTTTTTTTCCTCCGAGACGATCAATCAAAAATAATATTTGGAGAAAGAGATCAAAGAGTAAAACAGCTCGGACGACACGAAAGATGAGGAATTTATTATTTATGTGCGGTCGATTTATAAAACTGATATTTTTTGCGCGCTTTCGTTAATGAATTGTCTTTATATTTTATCTGTCCGTCAAATGTATTCGTTAAAATGGTTCGTTTAAAAATTTTTTTTTCTAAATTCTTTACATGATTGAAGAACATGTAAAATTTTACTTTAAAATACATATTCATATTTTATATTTAATTTTTATACACCAGAGTCGATGATTTTCTCAATATAACTGAAAATTTCATTCATGAAGGTACTGGTAGGGCGTTATCAGTCTTATTTATGTATTTAATTATTTTTGAAGAAAGTGTTACTTCTTGAGGGGACATTAGAAGCGATACCTAGTTAGCCATAAAATATGTTTGGATTCAAAACCCATTGCTTCTTATTCTAATAAAATCTTAGAATATTACCATTTTGCATATATGAAACATTTCGCGCTAGATTACAAAAAACTTGCCACCATCACTTTCTTTTTCGAAAATAATCAAGGAGAGAAATTAGAGACAACAGTGTTGAAATGGTTACCTACGGAAGTGAAAATGACGATCAGTGAAGTGTAGAACATGACTAAGAAATTCCAAACGACGAATCGAGGAACGATGAATACGATATAATTTAACGTTGTTTATATTAGGGTTTTGTATGGATTGTACAGAGTGATCGATACATCAGGAAAAATAATGCACGAGAGAAAGATTGATCGAGGTTTTACCGCATGTGTACGTAAATTTATGAGCAGATATGTATATGTATATTATGTATTTATTTTTATAACGCGTGTCACAGTAGATAAAGCAAGATCAAATTAAGGCAGAACGAAATTTTGGAATGTATTGTTAAAGTTTGGATCGCCTATCAATCACCGTTAACGTGATTACTCCACAGGCTGTAGCGAGGTGTCGTAATCGGTAACCCAATTTGTTAATCATATCATCCCCAGTCTCCTCCCCATCTTCCCTTATCAGAATTACGCTGATGTTTTGTGACATTAAAATTTGCTCGAGGACAGTTGCTGCGTGCTACAGCGCTGGCATCGAAACATGCGTCGAAAGCTGGTTTTGAAAACGGACGTCCACGGTCGCATTCTTTTCCTTTTTCCAGGAAAGACTTTCTCTCTCTCTCTATTTTGCCCTCACGTCCCTTTCACACGCACCATCTCTCTACTCCGTTTCTCTCATCAAATGCACCGATCTCTTTCTCTTTTCACTTTTTCCGTGTTTTCTCTTCTAATTATTTTTCTCTTCGTCCCTCTTTATTTCCCCTTCTTTTTTCCCTCTCCCTCTTTCTCTCCCGTTCTACTCTCCCCATTTTTCCTCTCTCTCCCCCTCCCCCCCATGTCTCTCTCTCTTCCTTCCCCCTTCACTCCATCTCTTTTTATCCCTCTCCTTCACTCCATTTCTCCCTTCCCTCCTTTTTTTTCTCTCTTCTTCTTTATCTGTTTTACTCTCCTCAACTCCTCGACATTGGTAGACGGTTGGTTAAGAGTATCTGCCGACGGCTATTAAGATCGCGGGTTCGTATCCCGCCTAGGACATGGATGTTTGCGTCAGGTTTGTATGTAATGATAGACATTATTGTCTAAATATCGACCTAAAAATAAAGACGGATTACTGTTATTATTTTTTTTCTATCGGCCTTTTCCCACGTCCCTTTCTCTCGCTATATTTCACAACCTACCTTTCCACTTTCCTATTCTCATTCTTCCTTTCGCCTCCGTAACTTAATGAGTGGCACGAGAGGCAAATGAGGAGAGAAGTATCCCAAGGGCGTGGCTGAAACGGCGAGAGGGAGAGAAAAGCTAGACAGAGAGAGAGCGAGATAAACAGAAGGTAGACTGTGTGCAGAGTTTCGGTGGATGAGCTGCGACCACGAAATATAAGAGTACTCGGATGTGGGGGGGGAGGGGGAGGGAGGGGGGAGGGAGAAGGACCTGCCATTAGGAGGCAAAAGAGTGGAATTTTCGCGTCAATTTATGGGAGAGGTAGAATAATTTAAAGGTGCTCTCTTCTTATTGACCATCACGATGAATTTTATTCAAAGTTAACGGTACGGTTTACTTATGCTTGTTTTCACAATTAAATCTCAAAGTACAAAAATCCAAACAAATAAGGAACTAACACTCGCATCTTCGACGATTCCAAAGTCATGAGTTTGTATGGAAACAATTTTTGGATTTGAAAATTCTCAAATTTGGTCACAAGAAATTTATTTCAAAACCGATAAAATTACATATTACTTTTATCGTAAAAGCCCAAATTAATAGGAGAAATATACTAGAGAGTTTTTTTAAATGGAGCAATGACATCTGAACGCATATATAGTTTATGCATAGTATGTACATACGTAACGGAATCACATTTAAAAATCAGACGTAAAATTCTTTGTTTAGGGCATTTGGCGTACGAATTTCAATCCGCTCCCGTTTGCGATTTTCCTATTTTGAACATACCTAGAATTTGATAACAAAAAATCTGATCTGGCCAACACAACTTTCTCCATATTTGGGGTATAGTTATTTAAATTATTATGAATAGAATAGCATTATAAGGCAAAATTATTATTTCCTATCGTAAAAGAATACAGTCGTCCTCGCCGTAGGTATATTTTGAATATGTTTACAGAATTCACCGCTACATGGTGGTGGCGCTCTATACTAGAAAAAGCAAAATATCTTCGAAATGGATGGTTCTACAAAGATTTGTTTCAAGCAAAACTTGGAATAAATATTATTCTCTACAACTTTGGTCCTTACGAAGATTACCGATAACGAGGTTTTTAGGGAGATATTTGACGGAAACCGAAAAACCGATTACTTATAAATAATTCCTAAACAATAACTGCTATGGAAAATTGTTTCAAATGAAAGTTGTAGGAAATTACAGTCTCTATAACATTTGTATAAAATTGTGTATACAATAATGCCGTTTTGACGGAAAAATATCGCAAAAACCGAATCGGGTTGCGAATAAACCTCGACTTCCGGTTAACCGTTATTGTCCAAAAACTAATCAGTTATTTGTGCTCGTGTTATAGTGTTATATATGAAATTTGGTAACGATATGGTAAGTATTTTTGAGTTAGAGCGCCCAAAATCACACACACGCACACACATCCACACACATATACACACACAGACATCTTTCCGAAAATAGTCTAAACGTGTTCTAGGGACCTCAAAACGTGTATTTCCGTTGAAATCTCGAAGTCGATTTTTTTCATGAACACAATACTTTCCCATTACTACGTATGGAGAAAGTAAAAACCTCCCCGCGTCCTACACACGAGTGCGATATATACGTATTTACGGCGCACGAAAGAACGAGTCACCTGATTCAACTTTTAGGTTGTTGGTTCCTAGTCAGAATACCACAGCGTCTCTAGCTCCTCACATGCCCTCCATCTAACAACATATATTTCCCAAGTAATCAGATCCTTTCATATCATTCCATCTCGGCTGGCACGATACTTCCTCGTGCGTTTTCCGGGTCTCGGCTTACTCCTCCTCTCCGACCGTTGTCTGCGCCTATTTTTCCGGAACGGAATAAAATATAGCACCCATTAAAATAGAACTAATGGGACAGGACGGAGTGAGAAAGTGCGTGTCTGCGGGAGAGAGAAAGAAATAAAAAGAGGCCAAGATGGAAGAGCGTCCCAAAAGGAATTCGAAGATAAGGGAAGAAGTTATACGGAGGGAGTGGAAGGGAGGAGATGCGTGATGCATAGACTCATCGGGCGAAGTGGGTTTTTGGAGGCTTATCAAAGGAAATCGAGGAAGTGAATGCAATTAAACAAAGAATAGAATAGAAGAGAGCGGAGAATTAGGAAGGTAAGAGAAAAACTTCCGGAAGAAGAGAGAGAAAGAGAGAGAGGGATAAAGGAGGTCGGTGCATGAGGATTGAGAGAGTAAAAGTTTAGAAGGTAATTTGAAAAGATAGCCACATCATGACAAAGGTGGAATAAAAGAGAAGGAAGGGATGGAATTAAAGAGAGAAACAGGCTTAATTCGTAAAGCGTTTATAGAATAACTGACTCGGGATGGTGAAGTAAAGGGCGGGAGAGGGGGAAAAAGGTGAAGAATAAGGGTAGTATTATAAAAATAAATTAAAATAAAAGAGGATATTATTAGTTAAAAAGAGTAATGTGTGAGAAACAGAGGATACGAAATGAAGTAGAACTAGAGAAGAAGAAATTTGGGAATGGGAAAATAAGTAGAAAAGGAGTGAGTATTGTGAGTTGAAAATATATGAGTATGATTGATCGATTTGATCCTTAAATGCCAAGGCGAGGCTTCGTCGGACCTCTCTACCCCATTACCTTACGTGTTTGTTTGCTATAAATTACGCGCTAAATTACAAGCAAACATTAAGTAAACAAATATCAAAACAGGGTTAATTGAGAGGGAGAGAGAGAGAGAGAGAGAGAGAGAGAGAGAGAGAGAGAGAATGGCTGAAAATCGAAAGGGAGAGGAATGTTACCGGAAAGATGAAATGGATGGATGTTTGAATGATAGTCTTTGCTAGGACGATATCGAAAATAGGAAGTCTCTTCCAATTCTAATCCACTTTCCTGTATGGAATTCTGTGAGATGATTAAAAAAGATAAACATGCAATGTAACACAACGGCGAAAATGGAAGGATTAGTAGTACATTTGTGAGGGGAAAGCTAAGGAAAACTATCTCACTGTACCGGAGATGAAGAGAAAGAGATATGGAGGTAAAATAGAAAAAAGGAAGGAAGCCCAAGTTGAAGTTAAGATGAAGGGTTTAACACGACAAATGTTATGCCTAAGGAACGAGGCGAAATCCGGAGAAAGGACGGCACCTGCGCGGAGGAATGCGAAAACCTTCTTCGTTTCGTTCGGTGAGCTTCCGGATTTGCTCGTTATTGTCCTGCGAAAGGGTGAACTTCCATCAATCATCCAGGCGTGCGAGGAAATCTCAATGCTTCTTGAAAAATGAATTTTTAAATGAATATCCCTGTTATTTTTTTTCCAAAAAGGGTTAGAGCAGTTTCTCCGCGTCGCTCTGTTCTCTGCGTCGCTCTGTTCTCCGCAACCTTGTAATAAACTGAGGGTCCTTTTCTATCAAATTCGTCTCTAGGTTTAAACCATTTAATTTCTTTTTCACTTTCACCTCTTGAATTTTTAAAAATCGCATCTCTATTAATGAGAAAAATTCTAGACTAAAGACCCACACACCATAAATTTTGCTACATTTCCTGTTTCCGGATTGGCTAATTTTTCACCTTAGATACATTTTTTTTAATCTTTAAACTTCTCATTCGGTAATTTGACACAAAATTTCAGCTTTATCCTCTTCACATAGATGAAAAAACATTTTCCTCTGCCCTTATATCCCAGCTTATTCCCAGCTCCTGCATGAAGAAATAATTACTTAAATGAAAACAGGTCCCTTTATTAAAAATAAAGGTTATTTTCGCAGGATCAGCGGTCGTATTTTTTTTATACATTTAAGTAGAATAGTAATTAGAAAAGTATCTTTTTTTAAAACCAAGAGCCATAATTTTAAAAATCACAATCACCAAATTGAGAGAAAATCCATACTTAATATACAGACAGGCGCGGAGAGAAAAACAATAGCTATGACTCGGGACGATGGTTCTATAGTATATAGAGTCTATACGAACAAATTGATCGAGGACGGATCGAGAAGCTTGATTGGTGTGGAAGGGCGAGAGATTAAGGCAGCTAAAGATGGAAAGCGCGTCTCGGTAGAATGAGTAAACCGAGGGACAAAGAGAGGAAAGATTTTTTTGGGATATGGAAGCTTTCGGCGTGCGAAGCGAGAATGCGGCCGGAAGAAAAGGAAGGGGGGCGAGAAGAGACGGAGAGAAAGGAATGGGACTAGGAAGCGCGGTGCGAAACCTGGGACGGAATCGTTAGGTAGGGAGGTTGCGAACAAGGAGGAAATTCATGACAAGTGCTAATATTTCTCTTCCGTCGCGCGTATCCCTCCACTCCATTTCTCCGTCTTATTTTCTCTCTCTGTCTCTCTCATTCTCTTTCCCAGAAAACGTCCGATTCCAGTCTCCTAGCGTATTTATCGCAATCCTTCCTCACGCAACTGAGTCGTTTAATTCCCTCGCCTCTCCTCAATGAATCCCGGACAATGAATCCTAAAAAAATACATTTTTTGGGCGTTCTAAACGAAAAAATGAACGCCTTATGGTCAGGTCGTGTCCGTCTGACCGCATGTTTCTACTCCGAAACGGTTTAGTGGATTTTATTGAAGTTTTTTACAAAAAACCTTTTTTAACAAGAGGCTATAAGAAAATTATATAAATGGTTCGCATAACCCAAGCAGGGGCGCCACCTTAAAAAAACGAACTTTTCGTCATATTTCGTAGAGAAAATATTAGTCGTATCATAAAAGATGTAGAATTTTATTGAATACGCTTGCATAATTCATAAATAATATATGTGCATACGTGTGTGTGTGCGCGTGCGTGCGTTGTTCGTGCGGGTGGGTGTTGGGCGTGTATAATTCCCGTCTTATTTTCTTAGCTTATTTATCTAATTTCTCTGAGTGGTTCAAGATGGATTTTTTTTCGGAGGAAGAGAGAGATTTTTCGTTTACGGCACCTTTAGAGCTCCTACCTACCGATACCAACTTGGCGGCACAAAAATGAAAAGAGAACTACTTCTACCCTCCTTTCCTCTCTAAAATTCTCCTCTTACACGTATCGTTTACGGCTCGGATTTATTATCCTCCTTTCATATCACCCTCTCGTTTTCACTCGTTTTCTTTCCCAGGAAACCTTTCCGTTGCCGCCTCTCCCCTTTCTGAAACGGACACCCCAAGCCTTTCTCTTGCCCATCACGCCTCCCTTTCTTCCCTCACTTTAATCCTTATTCTCGCTTTTTTCTCTCGTCAACTCTCCCTTTTCCTTCGTAAAACGGCAATAAAAGAGGATTGAAGTGGTCTGCGGTTAAATGGGAAAAGGGAGACGGAAGAGACAGATAGGAATGGAGAAGGGGAAGTGGGGTGGTGTGTTGGAAAGAAGGGAAGGGAGAAGGCGAAAAATGTGTACGTATGGGAGAAAGGGAGAGGCCCCAAAGTGAATGGGAAAGAGGAGTGGAGGACGGTTGCGAAGGACATGGAATTGAGGGTCGCGGAGGTGAGGATGAGAAGAAAAAGAAGAGAGAGGGGGGAGGGGGAGATAGAAGGGGGGAGAGAGGGAGGGAGAGATGGGAGGAGAGTCACATCGTGTGTGCGGATCAATACGAAGCCACAGTGGAAGTGTCGGCGGTGTGGAGGATGGGGAGGCGTAAGAGGAATTTAAAGGAGTGGGAGGGAAAAGGGATGAATGTGTGGAAAAGGAGGATGTGATAAGAAGGGATGAAAGTAGAAAAGGAATGAGAAAGGAAGAAGGAAGGGGAAAATAAGGGAAAAGAAGCAAAGAAAAATAAAGTGTGAAGGGAAGTTGCATAGAGAGAATAGAGGTTAAGATGGAGAGAGAGAGAGATAGAGAGAAGAAAGCCGAGGAGTCCCACGGGGGATAGGGAAGAATGTTTTTTGATTCTGCGGATGGATAGAGCGGAAAAGGGGTATAGGAATGGGGCGAGAAAATGAAAAATCGAGAGGGATCGAAAGAGATAGTTGTTTTTCTTTCGGAAAGGGATGCGTAACATCCAGAAAATGGGATGGAAAGTGTCTGAGATATGTCGTTCGGTGTTGGGAAAATATTTGGAAACAACGGTGGAAAGGGTTGGGTCGCGGGATGCGTCTTGCGTCCGAGGGAGTTTCGGTTGGGTTGGGTCGGAGCGTCGGAGGAGAAGTGGAGAGACACAGATGGAGGTAATCCCCTCTGCAAGATATACCTCTCCCTTCCTTCCTACATCACCTCGACCCTCTACTCCCACACATACACACCCACAAAACCCTTGACTCCTTGCCGTCGTAGGTGAAATTTTCCCTCAGGCGAAAAAGGTTTTTCCACCCCCCAAGGGTGGCCGATTTTCACGTAATCTCCCACGCGCTGTGACTTTTTCAGACGAATCTCCTTCCGTTGTCCCATCCCCTCCTCTCTCCGAGGTCCTCCATTTCTAACACCCTCTGCTTCCTCCCCTCTCCATTTCTTTCTCCCTTATCTCCTCCTCCTGCCCTCTCCCTCCATTGTCCTCTCTCCTTCCCTTTCTTAACTTCCCATTTTCCCCCTCCTTCCCCTTTCCCTCTCTCCCTCCCTTTTCCTCCTCTCCTTTCACCACTTGCCAATTTTATTCTCCTCAATTCTCCTTTCCCTCCCTTTTTCCTCTTTTCTCCCCTCCCTCCCTCTTTCCTCCCCTCCCTTTCTTTTCCCTTCTATCCCTTCCCTTGAACTTTCTCTCCTCTCCCCTCCCGGCTGCTTCCGGGATTCCCTTAACTGGAGGCGTTCGCGGAACGGGAGTGGAACGAAATCCGAAGAATCCCTCCACGCAACCGGAACCGCTGGACCCTTTGGGATTTTGGACAGCTCCTTGCGGGAGGGGAGACCGAGATACATGAAGGTTAGGGAGACAGGAGAATGGGTGGTCTACGAAGGTTATAAATACACGGTCGAATGGGGGATTTACGGTGGAGCGGGAAAAAGATGGGAAAAACGGAAGAGTAATACACAAAAGGGTAGTGTCAAAATTAGATTGGAATTTTAAGCGAAGAGAAGAATGAAGAAGTTGATCATCAGACGGATATGGATTTAGAGTGGGCTAAGTTGGAGAAGCGAATTGAATTAGTGAATAACTTGTGAGGAAAAAATTGTTGAAAACATTACACAAGGCGCTAATTTTTCTTTTTTTGTAAAAACTATCATAATTAAAAATAAATATTGTGTCCTGCCATTAGGCAAACCAACCTCTCCTGAAAGTTTGTTTGTACGGAAGTACATTCAAACAGATTACATAGCGATTTTCTTAAATTTCATTAATTTTCCTGGAATACATGATAATGTTTGTTTTACGCTATTATGCATTAATGTAACATTTTTCTAAGAATCACATGTCTCACAATAGGTTTAAGGGAATTTTCAAAACGAACTTTACATATTCTCCTCTACTTTGGGAAAATAAAATCATGCTGCTTATTATATCGCAAAGTTATAATCACTATTTTCAATTCGAAATGTTATTTCCCTTAAATATTGTGTCGTCAAAATATTACTCCCAATATTTAAAAAAATTTAAATTTAAGAAAATGAATGGAAAATAAAACATATGAGCCGTTATCAAAATTCTGAACACCGACAGAGGCTCATCCATCACGAAGAGAATATTGAGAAGATGTTTGAGACATAAAACTTATTATGTAATGGCCCGGTAAAGTGATTTAATAAGCAGTCGTTGAGACATTTTATCATAATGAACTTGAAGATTGTGGCTTTTCAAAAAGTAACAACAGATGAGCAAATAAAGTTACTTATGTTAGGCGAGTCGTGGTAGAGAGGGATGGTTAGCGTGTCGGCTTCTTAATCATAAGGTCGCGGATTCGAATCCTGCTTTGGGCATTTATGTATGTGTTTGTCTTTGTTGTTGTTAAAAACTATTTGTAAATGGCCGTGGGTGTTCTGTTTAAAAGCTACGAAAAAATAAATAAACAGAAGTTGTTTGCTAAGTAGATATGACGGAGAATTAAGAGCACCGTTTATCAGATACAGAGAGAAGATAAAAAGACGTGGTGAGAGGAAGAATCTGAGAAGAAGGAAGTCGGAAGTGAGTGAGAGGAAATATTCTGCGCGGCAGTCGAAAGAAATGTGGGTAGATTATGCGGAGGATTCTAGCAGTGAAAAACGGCGCATTAAGGGAGGCGTAACAGAGCTGACTCTAGTGGCGGATGAGCGAATGAATTGCGAGGGATAATGGGATCTCTCAAAAAACAAGTCGGATAAAAAAATAGGAAATGCAAAATATTTCGAAAAATGGCGCTGTTTATGAATCCCGTGATTAATATGGCGATTTGTTATCTCTGTATTGCCCTTTAAACAAACTTTTAATCCATCATTTTTAACATAGCGACAAAAATCAGTTTTCCAAAAATAATAAAGTAAAATCTCCTTAGAACGAATTTCTCGGGGGTGCGTGAATAATTTCGTTGTACTGAAATTTCGTTCTAACGATAATTACTAGAAATTATTTAACAAGATCAATTACTCATTCAAGTTCCACTGCCTATTTATAAGCCACTGTAGTTTTAATTATTACATTATAAGAAATAAATAAAAGTTTAAATACGTAATTGCAACGGTAAATAAATAGGTAAAACAATTTCATTTTGAAAATATATTTTATTTTCTAGAAACATAATAGGTGTGGAAGCATATTATGCGCGGCACAATTGTCAATCAGAGTTAAAATTTTGTATTTCGTCGACTATATATTCAACGTGCTTAATGAATGAATCATTTGGAAATAGCAAATTAGTAATTTTGAAACGTAACGATTGCCGTTTGTTCGCCCATTTCGGAGCAAGAGATACATTACGACGATGATTGTAAAACGGCAGGAGTCTCTTTTTCACTTTTAAAGCTGATAAGTGTATCGCTTTTCGAAACAGGATTTTAGATTTATATTGAATTAATTCCAGCACCACTGTAAAGAAAACATCATAAAGATAGAAACAGTAACAAAACGGTATTGTGCGAACCGGTCAGACGTCCGCAAACTCTGTGCTTTTCTTTTTAATTTTATAATTTCCTATTTCCCAAGAGATCCAGCCCTCTAATATACCTGTTTATGTAAATTCCATTGGACGTAGTATCTATACATTTTAAATCTATCTATATCTATAATTTTAAAAACTACAGTATATAAAACAAAAGAATATTATTCTGCAAATATTTACCAGCATCACATAGGGGTCAATTTTGAAAATATAGGGAGCCGAATTCAAATTTTACTAGCTAGTATTTTTTTTCATTCCGTCAAAAAAACGGTAAAACGGGACTACGTAAAAAAGAGATATTATGGTGTATTTCGCTGCAATAAGGAAATCACGATTCCAAATAAGAAAACAAGGAAGATAAAGTAAGAGCAATTTCGCGAAAAATGCAATCGTGCGCGTATTTAAATAGGCATGCCGGATAAGCGAGAGAGCAGTAACAGAAAAAGAGAGAAAACGCAAAAAAAGAAAGAAGATCCTGGCGATAAGGCCAAAACGCTGTCTTTCGCCGAAATATGCAAATGCTGTAATTAGATCGAAGTTGAAATGGAGCGAAGGACATGATACGCGGAAATTCTAGAATAATGTAAAAACGGGGGTAAAAAAGTTAATTAAAACAGTATGAGGCCGAAACGGTCGAGATTAGATGAGAAAAGGGGAGGGATTAAAAAAGCAGGGGAAAATTAAATAGAAGAAACGTGAGAATGTGAGAAAATATGGGTAAAAATGCACACCACAATAAAGGGTAAGTAGACTTGTCAGTAGCTGCAATTATATGTTTAAACGCACGAGTGAATATTTTGAGTATTTTTTTAATGTTGGCATATGCCGGAACTTTTGAGGCATAAAGATGTAAAACAGTAACGTTTTAATTAGCTGTTTTTATAAATGTCGTAAATTCAATTAATTCAAATTAAATGTTCACGATAAAAACATCAGGTGAGCAGAGAGTAATAGCTGATTAGCAAACCTAAAAAAACGACTTGGAAAGTTTCACAATAAAAAATATAAAAATATGTAATTATAAAAATATTTGCTCTTTACTTTGTTGTCAACAAGACTGAAGTCGAATCAAAATCTAATTATGAAACCTTAGTCTCATTTGCAACTACTACGAAAATACAAACAATTTTAATCCAGATCTTTACGCGCGTTAATTAAAATGGAGAAATCCCGCGATGATTCGGAAAGACGGAGAAAATTAGAAAAGGGGTCGCAAAACGCATCACACGTATGGAGTTACTGTTATAAGGACAGCAGTATGGAAGAAATTTTATATAACTTGCGAAAAAACGCAAGCGAAAAATAAATGATTACTGGAAAGGAATTTTTGTGCGAAAGATGGAAAGGGTTGGAATTGGAGGAGAGAATGACAGAGGTAGGGGAAGATGTGTAAAAGCAACTTTCTTGGGAGAAGGATTGAAGAGTTTTGAGTGGATTGTCGTAATAAAGAGTGAATGGGCGTTCTTTCGGAGGCATGGCGACGGGTGTGGAGTGGTGGATTGGCGGAAGGGAGGGCGGAGAACGAGGAAGAAAGTGAAAGACGTAAAACGAGGAATGAGGGAGAAAAAGAAGAAAATAAAAAAATAGGGGAAGAAAGGGCCGAGGGAGATGATCCAGAGGACCGTGAAAGAATGATTCTCTTGAGCGAAATGAGATGGAGACTCGTAATGGCGCGAGTGAAATATGCAAAAGGCGACATACTTGTAAAATGCTGGTTTTCGAGAGAGATGCTTTTTCAATGGGGAAAATTCCTATTAAGTTTCCTTAATAAATAAATATATCAGTGGGTGCCCAAGTTTAGAGTAATATACTCATTTATTTAGTGTTGGATAATTTTATACAAATTATGTTTATACCATTAACAAAACAATCAAAAAGTTAAACACAAAAAGTTGAAAACTTGACTTTTACGAATAAATGCAGGACTTTAGAGTAATACTTATTTATTTAGTGTTGGATAATTTTATACAAATTATGTTTATACCATTAACAAAACAATCAAAAAGTTAAAGTCCTGCATTTATTCGTAAAAGTCAAGTTTTCAACTTCTTGTGTTTCCACAATGAGATGTTTTTTTATTGATCACGATCATTCAATTTCAATGAAAACTCGATTTTATTCTCCTTTTCTAGATTTAAAAATCGCACTGCATTGTGAGAGATTTCCTTTCTCCATATTAAATGTAAATTGGTTATTTTCCTGCCTGAAAAAATGTCATGAATTTAGTATTGATTCGTTTCAAAGAACACAGCATATAAAAGTCACATGAATCATTTAACGGTTTAAAAGTATAAAAGGCACAGTGACAATTCACCCAACGGGTAGCAGTTGAAATATATAGATTCGTTGATGTTTCACAGGACAAAAAATATCAAAAGATATATTTTTCATTAAAACGTATAACTTTATTAATCAAATGAAACGTCTAAATAAATATATCTACATCACTTCCTTTACATCTTACTACTATATTTTTTATTTTTTTTAATTAACAACAGTTCCGTCTTTCAATAATCCAGAAGTTAAACCTTTTTAAGTACTAATATCGTACACACATATTTATATTGTCCTAAAATAGATTAAAATGATAAAGAAATGAATCGCTCTCCCTTATCCTAATTATTGTCTATGTATATATGAAATAGACACATCCCATCTTATTACGACATATCTATCGAAAATATTGTATAAAATTAAAATTAGCGCTAATTTTGAAACATTTATCATCGAGCACATCATTTCTAATTCTCTATAACAATGGCAACAACCTCCATTAATTCCCAGGAAGCACACATTGATTTTACTGCATCTACGTAATATATTTCATGAATAAATAATAAAAACGAAAATATCTGTAACACAGCTGCTTTACTTTACTCTATAATTAATCGCATTATTACGAACATCAAATACAGAGTTGCGCGATCGTTTTGATGGAAGATATGACTTCTCGAATACAACATCTCAGTGAAGCATCAAAAGCTTTTCGATTAGGAATACGAATCGCTTTTCGCGAAACCATTGTTCCGTTACCGAGAACTGTGGTTCATAAACTCTCCGCTACGTGTGGGCAGCGTGTGAGACCTTTCCGAGAATTCAACGCGTGAAAACTTTTAAACGAGTCGGTTCCTGGAAAAATGGATTCCTCTGAGATACGCACGGAACATTTGTGAAGGCGCGCGAATTCATTATCTTGTGACATAATCCGTGGATCCTTGTGAAAGCCGTTTCCCACTAACAACTACCTACCAAGGTCGTTCAAGGTTAAGGAGGTAAGTGCTCGGTAACCTTAGCTATAGAACTTTGCGATGAATTTTAGTAGACTTCATTGCTGATCCGTTTTCATTCATTACTATAAGAACGAATAGGGATGTTTATTTTTATTTTGATCAGTTTAAAATTTTCACCGCCTTGCCTTAACTGAAAAATTTCCACAAGAAATTCTTTCGTAAATTCATTTTTATTTGAAAAGAATCACAAAATTTCGATGAATATTGTTCATTTATATTCTACTAGTGTAATTGGCCGTAAAATGACGGGTGGGCATAAAGGAAATTATCAATTACTATAAAAAGATTTCAGTATGCATACATAAGGTAAAATAAGATTCAAAGGAGCAACTTAAATTTTAAGAAATCAGGATCCATCGCCGAAATAATCTTAATTAAATCCCGTCAGAAATTAAGGGTAGGAATTAACTATTTCTTAGTAAGTAATAGAAATACATAATCATCGGAATAATATATATTTTAATAAACTTTCTATGTCGGTCCCCTTCATATTATAAACTTAGATAAACTAGTGTATTCTAACATAAATTGTTTTAGTGTCAATTTTAAATCATAGGTATTAATTTTTAAATACCGTAAGCTATTCATTTACAGATAAAAGGACAGTTAAAAACCCAGTTTAAAATTTCAAAAGTTAGTTTGCTCATTATAAATAAAATTTCTCTTAAATTTAATTTTTGTAAATCGTGTATGTTAATAGCAATAAATAATTTGATCATTCAGTGGCAAACATAGCTCTATATTTTCTTACCAAATGCGTTTCCTTTGTAATCGAGCGTAAATAACGTTTATATGAGCATTTCTATCGTATAAAAGTGACATAAACCCGAAGAAGTTAGGATGATGAATTAAAAAAAACGCCACCTTTTTATAACTGTTAACGAAAATTTTTCGAGCGCATTAAAAATTGAAATGCAACGCGCATCACTCAAACCTTAAGAGTGCGATTCAAAATCGAAGTACGTAGCCAAAAAGAGACGACATAATTTTCCGTTAAATTTCACACCTTTACCGATGCGTGCACTCTTCTTTCAGCGTTTGCAGCCATGCGGGTGTAATTCTTAAAAAAATATCTCGTCAGGTCGCATTTTATCGTTTTTACACATGCTTTTTAAAGCCCCCAAAACGCTTCAATTTCGATGTGTCATCACATTCAGCTCCTCCCCGGGAACGATTTCTCGTATCTCTATTTTCTCCCTCTCTTTTATTCTCTCTCTCTCTCTCTCTCCCACTCCCTCTCTCCACTCTAAAATAATAAAGAAAAATCTCTCCCTCTCAGTCTCTCTCTCCCTATGCATTCGGTGCAGACTTATCCTTCGACTCCTCTCTTTCTCTTCAGATATTCTCGCGTGGAAAGAACTACAAAACGAGATTCGATTTATTTTTTAGAGCGAAAGTCGAGTTCTTTTTATTTTTTTTTAAAGCCTCAAATCCCTTCGCCTTCTCGATTCTTACTTTTCCGTACTCCTCTTCTTCCTTTCCTCCCTCTCTCTCTCTATCTCCTTTCCCACTTTCTTACTCCCGCCTTACTGCTCTTTCCCCAAAGAACTTCGAAATCCACACTTCTCCAAGTTGCGATTGTTTTTTTATTTGCCTCCCCCCTCTATAAGTGCGGACGAGCGTGGAGGTTAAGGGGAGGAAGTTTCTGGTAGGATTCAATGAAGGGAAGAAGTTCGAGTGTCGGTTTATAGCATTATCTTTGTTAAAAATGCATGTTCATTGCAATTTTATGTACTTTATATGGAACACAGGTTGGTCTAAGAGTTGGGGAAAACAGGGTTTAATGTTTATTCTAAAAAACGTTCAAAATACTACTAATTATATTCATCTTCAAATGATCTGTACTAGATGATTTACTTTCCATGTGAATTTCACTCCTATTTAGTCAATTTTCTTTTCATTTTAACTTTCACATTAAAAAACAATTATTAACCATTAAAATAATTATCGACGTAATTAAAATATTTAATGAGCTAATACATATTTGTAGTACTTAATAATACGGATATTAAAAAATAATGTAAGGGTTATAAATCAATCATACGGTAAATAATGGGACCAGACGTCCTCCTTTTGGAAGGACAGTCCTCCTTTTTCAATCATTGTCCTTCCTAAATATTTTGTCCTTAATGTCCTTTTTTGAAAATTTTCTGTCTTTGCCCTTCCTTTTTCTTAAACCAGGTTTTCTTAACTTTGTGTATACACGGAACACTTATTCCGACTTTGAGAACTCAGACCAATATGTGGTTTTTGTGGATTGGCTGTCTTTGCTTCAGTGTGTTACATTGTTATACGCGCAGGGAGTTCGTCTTTCTCCCAAGACACGATTCTCAGTGCACAGTAAGCTTGCTGATTATTTTTTCTTATCTATAAAGAACACTTTGTCTGGTAGAAGAAATGTTTTACATTCTCCTTGATTATATTTGTTTGGTTTCTGGTTTATTAAAATTCTGGTTTAAACAGCGTACTATGTATCTAATACCCAATCCTATTCCTCAAAATATTTCGCTTCACTTCACTTAGTCGCTATCGGCAATGTAATGGAGTTGAGTGATTTTAGTAGGTTTAGTAGCATGCTAGTTAAACTCTTACAGCCTCCTATTGCTTGTTTTGTTTTTCCTCTATCAGTGAATTGTGAATAAATAGTTATATACTCTGTCCTGCCTGAGTGAAATTTGTATAACTGCGATTACTTCATTGTTACGGTAAATATAATTTTCTGATTACAATTTACAATGCAATCTTCCATTTTATTATAATGATTTTTAAATCGTTGTGTAATACCCAACGAAATGTCTTCAACGAAGAAAAGAAAATGTCACTTAAATGTAACGTTAGCGAAGGAATTTCCACATTTAAGACATGTTGGAAATGATGTTACTGTCATAAAAAGTTGTATTTATTCAGCAGTGGCTATTTAGTATAGCAGTTGGTGGGCTACAAGTATTACAATGCACAATCTTTCCCAGAAGCCCCAAAGTGATCTTAATATAGCATCCTCTCACATAAAAATCCTTATTTTGATTTTTAAAATGTGAAATAAAACATATAAACAGTTTTTTTGATAACGAAATGTGCCCTTCCGTTGTCCTTCCCTTTTTTAAAATAAAAAATCGGGATTTCTCCTCCCTTTTGATCAAAAATATCTTGTCACCTTAATGGTAAAGCGTTATATCCTTGTTGTTGCGCACGCTGTATAACATCAAGGGGCAAGCTGTTGGGGCAACATAAGATCAAGGATACGAACTCTCGCCGATAATAATCGATTATTTGCTTTAACGTATTAGACTTCTTTGTATAAAGTGGGATGACGTTATTCGTTGAGAGCGGTATTTGAATAGATTTAAGTGGTAAATTTTACCTTCAATACATTTCGGAATCGCAAATTTATTCGTTGAAGACATGGCGTTTGTTCTACTGTTTATCAACTTTGATAGCACCTATCATCATCATAAAACAGCTTCTGTTCATTCGAAAAGAAACCTCTTGATAGTGAAATCGGATTCAAAAATGAACCTCTTGTTGCGACATTTGAATTAGATTTATTGAGGTTGATCGAACCTTTTGTTTCTAATGCGCATTTAAAAACAGAGATATATGTTTCATCTTTTGAAACTGGTTAACTCGCCGAAAAAATCCTCCTCTATACCTACCTTCCCATCTGTGTGCACGTACTTCATTTTTATTGGAGGACGGGGATTCCATTTAATCTTCGCAATGCACAAGTAGCTAATGGGTCATCCTCATATTACAAAATTTATCGCGTGAATTTTTTTATTTGACAGATCCAATTCACCACTTTATTTTTTATAATAGAAATGTTCTTTGCGACGTTAATTAAAATTACGAGTTTCCACTAAGGATATCTTTATGTCTATTGTTTTTCTCGTTTGTTAGTATTTTACGTATGAGCATTACGAAACAAATGTAAGGAGGTCTACTATGCCAAACATTCATCATACATATTGACACGTGAAGGTAGCACTTGTTTGAAGCTATGGAGGGACAAATTATTACACGTTTATAGATTCATACATGTCGAGCGCTTTGTAAATGTTACGTTTGGGTGGAGAATAGGTAAAATTTGCCCATACTCTTCGTGTTGAGTTTGCAAGCAAATGTTAACTTTGGCAGTAACATAACTAGATGGAGTAATGGGAAATTTTGATCGGCAATGAAATGGAATTTAAGTTATTAGTAGTCCTTAAAAACTAAATTTTACAGAATTTTTAGCCATAATTGATTAATAAAAACTGAAATTTTAAATTGGAAGATATATCGATTTTTGTCAGTTATGACGTCTATTTTCCATAGCCATTTAAGTTATCATCTTTAATTTTATTTCATACTATGGCACGTTTTTAATTCTGAAGTAGTCTACCCATTTAAAAATGGTATTTATAAATTAAACGATTAAATAATACTAAGTTGCTTGTATTAACGAATTCTACCACACGGGGGAGCCGTCCATATGTGCCATGTGTGCGACGCACACGGGCGGCCAAACAACGGGGGCGGCCTATTTATCGTCAGACACGTACTGTATTTTTAACAGTAATGCTGTATTATAATATCCTGTTTGCTCTTTCATATTTATTGGCTACGGAAATTTATCAAACCACAAGGCGTTTTTTTAAATTTTGTAAATTACGCCTAAAAAGGGCGGCAAATGAGAGGCGGGCTACCACATATGGTTCGCTCCCTTCTGTAAATTCTAATGAATGAGCCTGCATTAAAATTCTCGTCACCGTTTTTTCAGTCCAAACCGATATTTTAAAATTGAATTTGAGATTCTTTAACGCAGGAAATTTTGCAAAAGCATTTATCAATGGCAATTAGTAAAGAATGTTTAAAGTAATTCGTTGAAATTCCACTGTTGCTTTAAAAACAGAGATATATGTTTCATCTTTTGAAACTGGTTAACTCGCCGAAAAAATCCTTCTCTATACCTACCTTTCCATCTGTGATTAAATTCTGACGAGAAACAGAGCAGTTTCACGCTCGAGGCGATTGTAGAAATTACTCGCGTTTTTACTTTTACGAATAAATCTCGTATCAGCTGAGTTCAAGGCTCGCTTTCGGAAAACCAAGAAATAAAAGAAAGCGGAGGCTAGCGTCACTTTACAGTCCAACAAAAAAGAAAAATAATTTTACAAAAAATACTACACCTTTTCCTACCCTACGCCCACCATGTTTTGCACACTACAAAGTCCTTTGTGAACATGGAAGTTCCAAGAAAACCCTATCCCCTCTCTATTCCGCTGCCTTCTCGGAATTCTACTCCTCCGCTGTTATCGCTCCGAACGAACCCACCACTCCACTCTCGCTCTTCCATGCATAAACCCTTTTCTACTCAGCTTCCCCCATCCCTCCCCCTCTCTCTCTCCCCCTTTCCCTATCCTTCCCTCTCTCCCCCCTTTCCTTCCCTCTCTCCCTTTCCCTCCCTCTCTCCCTTTCCCTCCCTCTCTCTCTCTCCCTTTCCCTCCCTCTCTCTCCCTTTCCCTCCCTCTCTCTCCCTTTCCCTCCCTCTCTCCCTTTCCCTCCCTCCCTCTCTCTTTTTCTCCCTCACTCTCTCCCGCTGCCTCTTTTTTCAACCGAACTCCAGCACCTGCATTTTTTCCCCTCTTGTTCCCTAAACCCACCGCTCTGTTTCCGCTCCTTCCCTACTTATACTTTCTATATATCTCCAACTTATCCGTCTATTTCGCTTGCGATCCTTCTTACGATATTCTTGGAAGATTATCTCTTCAACCCTGAGCAAAGCGAGGGAGTACTGCGAAGAATAGAAGAGAAGCGAACGATTATACAGACTATCAGAAAGAGGAAGGCGAACTGGATTGGACATTACCTGAGGAGAGAGAGCATGATTAAAGAAGTGTTAGAAGGGAAACTGGACGGAAAAAGAGAAAGAGGTAGGAAAAGGTGTCAGCTGGTAGACGACTTGAAAGGGAAAGGGAGCTATCAAGACATGAAGAAAATTGCGGAAAATAGGAGTATATGGAGAACCAAGTTTAAACATGAATAATCACGGACCTCTCTGCGGACAGATTACCTTTGATGATGATGATGATGATGATGATTCTCTCTTCTGTCATTCAGAAACCGATTGGAAGAAACGCTGTTGCAAAGAGACAGACTGCACGGAAACTTTTTCCACCTACTTTATTTTATTCCTCTCTGCCTCGATCCTCTCGGGACTACTTTGTTTTCTAAACGTTGCATTTCCATCAATATCCTATTTCGTCATCTATGTGTCCGCTTTAAACTCTTAACTTTAATCATTTCCAAATGCGTTTTAATCCATGCATTTAGGTCGCCAAAAGAACTTTATATCTCGAAGCGGCCTTATTTTTTATCAGCTTTTTTATACGCTCGCAAGCGACACTTAATTCGGAAACCCTGTGTAGGGTTTTATTTTTAAATGTTTTAATGGCGGGTGGTGCTTAGTTTGGATGAATGCGACCTGTGAGGATTGGTACGGAAAGGGAACTCGCCCCGTCGAGGTGAGTGTTCCCGTTGTAGTGGATGGATGGCGTGAGAGGCGAATTGCTTAGTAATGAAATGGAGAACTGAGAGAGAGAGAGAGAGAGAGAGAGAGGGTGGGAGAAATTAGAGGGGGAAAGAATATTTCCGATATCCGATGAGAGAGGGCCCACGCGTCGCTTTTTGCAGCAATAGAAAGAATAAAAGGAATAAATTTTCACTGGCGGGAATTGGTTCATCTATCTGCTAAAATATATCCAATTTCGATCAATCCCCGTACGATGATGAACAAAAAAGGGCTTTCGAATATTTTTTTTCGTGGTCGCGCCAAAATAAAATCTTGTTTTGCTACAGTGGAATGTTTTTATTTTAATTTGGCGACCGTAATTAAATCGATGTTTCTTAAGCAATGACAAGAATTACTAATTGAGTAACAGGTAATGTTAATTAATGTGAAATTTTTCAGGATTTGTCCATATTGCAACGTCTTATCATCATAAGTCATAAGCTGTTGAGCTTGGATGATTGTTATGCTTACCAATGAAAGTCATCTTTTAAGGAGGGACGGTGAACATTATGAATTCGTATTTAATTCCGAAAAATAAATGCAAAATCAACCCTTCTCAACAATTTCTTAGCACTGCCAATTACCCAGCCATAGTAAGGTGTATAGAAACCTCTATCTACATAATTGAATCTAACGTTTAATACTGTATTCAACAAATGAATTATTGTATTTGGTGTAATAACATACCTTTGCTGATATGGACGACGACCGGAAATTCCTCCATCCGTTTTATATCAATCAAAAACTCCTCCGGTTAGCTTTATTCTCTTCGTATATTTGACGGACACATTATTATTTTGATAAATAAGACCTCATCTCGGAATGGCTTTTTTTTATTTAATCCGTAGCCTCAATCCCGACCTGTCATTCTCAACGTCAATCACGGTGATATTTTTTCATTTTTTGATGTTCACTGTTGCTTTGTCTTTTAAACTCAATCCATCGTATTTTTCGTTTATATGTAAACTTGTGATCTTCCAGTCTCTTGACTCTCTTCCGTCACTCACTGCCATCGAAAGTTTTTCTATATCTGAGTTTAAAACGACCTAACATCTACAACTGGCAGTTTTTCGCATCCTCATTGTTTTAAATATGTCTAGATTCCCTCGGTTATTGACGTGATTGAAGGTACTCGATATATTTTTCGCTCTCGTAAAATTATACGAAGAGAATCTTTGTGACTTAGTAATCTTTTTTATATTTTTTTTATTAGTCGTATTTGAAATGTTATTTTTGACATAATCATTAACATAAAATTCATTATATTGACGCGAGAGTCGAGAAGATTGGAGTAAGTTCTACTACCGGATTTTTCCTTCGACGGCGGTGCTAATAAAGTAGAAATAGCGGTTTCGCAGTGACTACTGCTCATCAGACCTGATGATGCAGCAGTCACTGCGAAACCGGTTGATTTATATATAACAGCGGAAATTGTACAAAGTTATGTTGCTTCGCATTTTATTAGGAAGGAAAAGTTTTCAACGGATACACGATTTGAAAAGGAAAGTACATTAACGAGAAATTAAGGTTTCGGAAAGCAGGATAATGTAGAGAAACATATTTGAACAAAAATACTCACTGGTATGTCGTAATGACATGAAGATGATAATAAATTCTAATTTTTAATTCGATATTTTGAATTTATTTAGTTTTTTTACGAAACCGATCGTATTAATTTTTAATTAGTAATATTTCTATCATAATCTGTAGAATTATTCCACTTAATAGTGTTTCGTCTTAATTACTTTGATATAAATTTTAGAATAGACCTTACAAGGTTAATACATTAAAAGCGCTATCACTAATTACTTGTTGGTAACATATGTGCTTTCATAAAGCGCTTATAATCATTACAGAAGATATTCATCATTTACCAATGCTATATATTGTCAACTTCATGATATAACTCTTCCGAATGATATTTACTATATATCTACTTGGACTGTTTTCGAATGAAAGCCGAACCATGTTATAATAATCTCACTCTGTAAGAAGAGAAGAGGATGTTTTGATAGATTGGCGTTATATTTGACGAGCATACTCCGATTCGTTGATTCCCATCCATAATAACTTGTAGATATTGGAGCCTCTGTTTCGTCGAGTGCTGTTCATACAACGGACGGATACCCCTTATAAGTATTACGTTTCGCTTGTCAAAACCACACAACGAGCATTTGCAGTACATAAATTATCCATTGAACCACTCCACCTAAACTCAACCTGAACTTCCAACATCTTCTGCCCTAACTTTGTCCTCTCACGAACAGCTAAGGTCCCGAAACTGTCGCCGCGACATTTACTCCCGGACTTCCCGTCTCACTCAAACGGGATTTCTACCGTGTGAAACCAACGTTTCCCATCGACGTACTCCCTCAGTAACTAGCAGAACGTAACTTAAACTTACGCTTATCGGTAATTGACCTTTTCATATTTTTGTTTATTTTTTATCATTCGAGTCTCTTTGTTCATACGATACAAAAAGGGATGATAAATAAGCTATATTATTAGAAAATGGACATAAAACCCACACCATTGCTTGAATCCTATAAATTATGAAGGTAACTTATAGCCACAAATCTTTAAGACCGATATTTCTGCGGCAAATCATACGTCTTTGTGGTAATTCATCTACTATTCGTGCAAGTCCTATTAGGAAGGGTGTTTTATCGGTTGCATAACGTTAAGGATATTGTATTATACCGTTGTGGAGCGTTTATTATGTTATGCTGCTTACAAATCACGACAAAAAGAACGATTAAACTGTTACAATTTGCGTTCCCGATGACTAAAAAAACTTTATGGCATTTGAGGTAGGGTTATACAGCTTAACGTAAATACTGGCCATTCACATTAACTAATAAAAAGCGGAACTTTTCTTTTTAATAATATTTCATAGAATAGTTTTTGTCGTATTTCTGAAGCCTAATATATAATTCAGCTTTTCTTTGTGGCTGTAGCCCGCCTTTCTTCGGCCAATTCTGTGAGAAAACATGCCGAAGAATAGTTTTCATTTAATATTTCAGCTAGGCTAGTCTGTTTTCTCTTTGTATTTCGATGTGGCAAAATTTTCATGGTCTCTAATAGGATATGACATTTTGTTTCAAAAGTCGCTTATATAATCCGAGTCTCATCTTTTATAAGTTTTCCTTTATTTGATATTTGAAAAGCGATTAAATTAAAACATTTGAACTAAGTAAACATGTTTTGCACGGTAGAAGAGCATTGACGGAAATGTCGCTCCCTAAAATTACAAAACGATAAGGTCTTATCACTTTTACGTGTGTTAATATTACTTAATATGGTTTGTTTGATATTGTCTGTATTTGATCACATGAATATGCTCGCCGCTTGTAAAATTTTTTATCCACTTTCTTCCATTTTAATGGAATGCGTTTCTGTAAAAAAAAATACTCCTTGCTTTGGAGCGCTGGCACAATAAAAGCTTCAATTTCCGTGAATGTTTGAATAATTTTATAATAATTTAATGACATAAGTTTTTCTCTTTCTTTTTCACTATCACTGGATCCTTTTACTACGCAATTATTAAGAGAGTTATGCTTTTCATTTTATGTTAACATTCTGTCGATGGATCCTATCTTTATATCTTCTTCGACATTTTTATTGCGCTGTAATTATTCTAAAAAATTATCATTATTTAATCCCACAGGCCTTCACATTATACCCTGATTCAAGCTGAATTATTTAGTACACTGAATAAGTGATGAAATTACGCCAACTTGATCAGTTTAACTTTAACGTACTCCAGCACTCAAAACGAATGCTTGCGCTCAGGCATAATTGTTCACAGTATGCATCTGTAACTTATCACTTCGTTCGAATTCTTCGTTCGTTTGATTAACATCGATCGATTGAGGTTCGTCCATCTTGACACTCATTAAAATGACGCCGATTAAATGAATCGTCAAAAAGGTTTAGCACGGGGTAATGAATCCAAGTGCTCCATTTAAAGATAAAATCATTTGTCCCCGTTCATATATCCGCGAGAGCTCCGCATTATATCCTTATTCCCTCTTGATAAAATGAAATCCTAACAACATTTTCAGAATTTTGATATTGTTTTTTCTTTTTTGCCGGGCGAATTTTATTTTTCGTTCTCTTTCGTCCTTTTCGTTGCTCGCACTGATCAAAAGAAGCAAAGATCGAGTGTGGTGGGGAGGGAGGTGATGGGGGAGGCTGTGAAGAGGGATAGGGAAGTGAAGAGAAAAAAAGACGGTCTCCACCGAACACTCCCCCATCAACTTCCATTAGCCGTCACGACCGCTGTATTTCCGATCCCATTGATTATTGATCCCTTCCTCCCCCCCTCCCCCCTCCCCCCCACCCCCTCACCCCATTAACTCACCGTACTTTCTATCCCATCCCTCTCTTGCCGATTAATTATTACCGGCAACCCTAGATAAAAAATAAACCGAAAATCCCCCTTCGGCTTCCAACTTTCGCTACCCGTACCTAGATTCGGGCCATTCCTCAATTTTCCAGGAACTTAATCTAACTAACCCTTTTCGCCACGTCCTCTTATCTCTCTCTCCTCTTCTGACTGCACCTCCCTCTCTCCTAATTCCGCTGTATCAATCCCCTTTTATTCCATCACCGCTGTTTCTCTCCCTCTAATCTCCCTTTCTCTCTCTCTCTCTCTCTCAATCTCCTCCACCTCCCCTTTCTCTCACCTATCCATTAGTTTGATTAAAAGTGCATCTCTCGTGTACTTCTCCATGGAGATGACAAGGGTTGGTTTTTTTTTCTTCGGAAGGGGGCGTACTCGATTATTTCTTATTTTTAAAATCCTTTAGTCGCATCCGATACCTCTCTTTTTCTCCATTTGCATCCTCTCTCTCTTTTCGCCCTTAACCCAACCATTATTTTTTATTTGGAGGAAAAAAACTTTTTTCCGTTTCGTCGGGATCGCGTGGTTGCTTGGCTACCGCCAGGAATGTCTATCTTTCTTTAGTGCCAACCCCTCATTTTCGTTCCCTCATAACTCGTGATTTTTTGAGGGATAGACTGATGGCAAGGGTTTTGGAAAAGGAGAGGATAGGAACCAGGTCAAGAGCGAGAGAGTCTCCCCCCCCTCTCTCCCCCTCCCTCTTCTGCCTAATTCTCCATTTCCCTCCTTTCAGATCTCACATTCCATCTTACGTTATTGCGCCATCATAATGTATGCAGAGCAAGGTCGTGCTTCCTTCCCTCCGCTGCTCCATTCTCGCATCTTAAACTAGATGCCCTGCTTCTTCTCGTGCAATTTATGCCATCCATCGAGTCGTTCCTTTGTCAAAATGTGTGCTTTTTGGTAATTGGCGGTGGACGACTCCAAGGGCTGCATTTCGGGAGGTTATTCGTCATTAAGATTCGTCTTAATCACTTATCGTAATCGAATATGGGAGGAGCACCAGTGGCGATTCTTCGTTAAAAAAGAATTCCTCCTACATGTCTTACGAAACCAAATTCTAAAATGGCGAGGTGCCTTTTTGGATTCGTGTCGGTGATGGAAGTACTGATTACTTCGAAGATAGCGTGGAGATTCGCCGTAACCGTTCAAATCATAGCTTAATGCAGCTATCAGAAAGTTACTATTTGAATTAAAATTTGTCGAAAATTCAATTCGTAATTTTTTTTCAGAACTATCTTGAAATTTCACGTTCACGATAAAAAAACTCCGTCGTGTTAACACGATTTTTAAATTGTTACTTTAAATCATGCGTGATTTTTCACTTTTCTTACAGAGAATATAAAGATGTCGATGCTTTTTTCTGGAATAGATACCTAAGTGACAAATATATTTAAATGCATATTAATATATTCTAAAATATGCAGGTAAAAATAAAAAATAACATCTCATATATCTCGAATAGCCATAATAATGTTTTTCTAGAATCATTTTTTGGTGAATTATCCCTGAAGACGGCAAATACGGTTGCATTGTTGCCTAAATACGCATCTGGTTCTTCATAACCTTGTTGTGACTTTTGTGTATAGCTGAGATAGGTACTTCCTAATTTTTTTTATTTTCGAGTGCTAATTATTGAATTTTTTCTGTCATAAGATGAGCTCGATAATGCCCCGGCGACTTTATAAGTATATTCTTTGTAAAAAGATGTAGGATTATTAAACTCATTAGTTTGCCATTTCAATGTCTTATTGTTGACAATAATTTTTAAAAATCGATAAGATCATGCTAAATAACTAACTTATCTCTAAATCAATTGTTCGTTTTTAACAACGGAATTACAGGGCCAATATATATATATATATATATATATATATATATATATATATATATATATATATATATATATATATATATATATATATATATATATATATATATATCCCTTCCAACTGCCTCAGTTCACTGCCTCAAAGTCGGCGGAAGGGTGTAAACGGAGGCTAAAGGGCGAAGAACAGTGGTGTCCTCGGACACCGGTAGGTTCAACCATGCTGTGAAGTCTTTCTGCAATATCTCCGGCCAAAGTGAAAGAGGTACTCACCAACGCGCTCTGGTGTTTTAAGGCCCACAATCCCCCCATGACATGTACACCCATAAAAAACGGCCCTCATTCTCCGGAGGCTGGATTGCCTCTGACCGTGGCAGTGGTCAGGAAAAGGCATGAAGGCAGAGGGTGCTAAGAATCCCAGGAGGTTAAATGCCTAGTGCCACTCTTTCTCATCCTTACCCAATTCCTTTAACCTCAACCTAACTACCTTTAACTGCCGGACTTTGTTCAGTGAAGATAAACTTCAAGAGCTCCAAGAACAACTGGAGAAGATCAAGTGGGACATTTTAGGGCTTAGTGAGATGAGAAGAAAAGGTGAAGGCCTATTGGAGTTGAAGAGTGGACATTTTTTATTACAGGGGAACTGACACAGGAAGAACAGGAGGTGTTGGATTCATAATCAACAAAAAATTGAAGAATAATATCGTGGAATTGGAAAGTTCATCCGAGCGGGCAGCTAGACTAGTGCTTCAAATAAATAAAAGATATCAACTTCAAATAGTCCAAGTTTATGCGCCAACGTCATCATACTCGGATGAGGAAGTGGAAGATTTCTACCAAGAAGTTGGAGAACTGCACGACAAAGGAAGCTGCCATCTAAAAAGTGGTCATGGGTGATTTCAATGCCAAGGTAGGAAAACAAAAGGAAGACGACAGCGCAGTTGGAAAATGGGGCTGTGGAGACAGAAATGAACGAGGGGACCGACTTGTAGACTTTGCTGAATGTACTAGTCTATATATAATGAACACTTTCTTCAAAAAGAATCCCAATAGAAAATGGACCTGGAAAAGACCCAATGGTACCTAAAACGAAATTGACTACATACTAGTCAATAAAAAGCAATTGGCTGAAGACTGTTCCGTCCACAACCAGTTTCAAACTGGAAGCGACCATCGCTTGGTAAGATGCAGAATAAAATTCAACTCAAAGTTAGGAAGACAGAAGCTTATAAAGAAGAAGCCTAAGTCTGTTATCAACGCGCAGGTGCTAAAAGAACGAAAAGAAGAATTTCAGCTCCAACTGAAAAATCGATTCAGTGCACTGGAAGACCAAGAGGTTGAATCCCAGTTTATAGAGATACTCAAGGAAACCGCTCAAGAAATAGGCGGAACAGTTAAAACAAAGCCAGAGAAAACGTTTACCGAAAAAACAATACTGCTGATGGAAAAAAGAAGGAAAATGAAAATTTCTAACGATACTAAAGAAATAATTCACTTTGCAGAACTAAACAAAACTATAAGAAAGTGCAGCAAGGAAGATGTGAATAAATATAACTTTGAGCTAATCGATAAAAAGATAGAAAACAATAGATCCTACATGAAAATGAAGCAACATCTCTCGATCGGAAAGAGAAAGCTGGTGGCCTTGATGCTAGAAGACGGCTCCATAACCCATAGTAGGAAACTAATCCTGAAAAGGGTACAAGAATTTTACACCAAGCTGTATGAGGATCCTCTAGGAAATGATGAAGTAATGATGATGGAAACATGCCCACCGAAGAGGTCCCAGATATCCTTCCGGAAGAGGTGAGACACGCAATCAGATGTATGAAGAATGGAAAAGCATCTGGAATGGATGGTATCACAGCGGAAGTATTCAAAGCAATGGATAATCATACGGAAACAATTCTCGCTAAGATTTTTAATTCACGTCTGAGGAAGAAATAGGTACCAGAAACATGGAACCACGCATGTATTATTCTTCTGCACAAGAAAGGTTCCAAAGAAGACTTGAATAACTACAGACCGATCAGCCTACTCCCAACAGTATACAAAATATTCACCAAAATACTTACTATGCGCCAAAACCATCTTGATTCTGCCCAACCCAGAGAGCAAGTTGGATTTCGCAGTGGGTATAGCACGATGGACCACATCCAAGTCGTGAGAGAGGTAATCAGTCGGACTAACGAGTATGAATTACCTCTATGTATGTGCTTTATCGACTACGAGAAAGCATTCGACTCTGTCCGAACTTCGTCGGTGTTACGTGCACTAAAGAAACAAGGAGTAGAAGAAACGTACATAACCTTGATCAAGAATATCTACGAAAATGCAACAACATCTGTCCAGCTGCATGAAGAGACGAGTGCCTTTAAGGCCGAAAAGGGAGTGAGACAAGGAGATACTATGTCCCCTAAGTTATTTACAGCAGCTCTAGAGGAAGTATTCAAAAGGCTAGACTGGGAGGAAAAAGGCATAAAGGTAAATGGAGAATATCTGAGTCACCTACGCTTTGCAGATGATATCATACTGTTCGCAGGGAACCCAGAAGAGCTCCTTAGAAGAACTGAAGAGCTTGAGCAAGCAAGCCGAGAAGCTGGACTTAAGACGAATCTTAATAAAACAAAGGTTATGTACAACTCCTTCACAAATTCTGAGAAGATACATATCAACGGAGCAGAACTCGGAGAAGTAACCACCTATGTTTACTTAGGCCAACTTATCACTACTGATGGTTCGCTTCTTGGAGAAATCAACCGTAGAGTGAAGATGGCATGGAGTGCTTTTGGCAAGAATGCGAACATCTTTAAATCAAATAATCCAGTCTTCCTAAAAAGGAGTACTCTATGACCAATGTGTTCTGCCTGTTCAGACATATGGTTGTGAAACATGGACCATGAATGCCAGAATGATACAGCGCCTGCAAATAACACAGAGGGGCATGGAGAGATGCATGTTAGGAATCACCCGAAGAGACCGCAAGAGGAACGACTGGGTAAGAAAGAAGACGGGAGTCTGTGAGGTGATTAGAAGAGTGAAGGTGCTAAAATGGCAGTGGGCGGGCCACATTGCTAGAAGAAATGACCAGCGTTGGACGTCCAGTGTCATCGAATGGATCCCAAGAAACATCAAGAGACCAAAAAGAAGACCGAAAGACAGGTGGGACAGAGAGCTTGTTAAGTTCTTGGGGCAAACTTGGAGGAGGGAGGCAGTTGACAGGGAAAACTGGAAGAGTCTGGAGGAGGCCTTCATCCGCCAGTGGACTGAAAAAGGCCGATGATGATGATGATGATATATATATATATATCATCATCATCATAGGTAGTCTGTCCATAGACAGGTCCGTGATTATTCATGGTTAAAACTGGTTCTCCATTACTCCTATTTTCTGCAGTCTTCTTCATGTCTTGGTAGCTCTCTTTCCCTTTCAAGTCGTCTACCAGCTGAAACCTTTTCCCACCTCTCTCTTTTTCCATCCAGTTTTCCTTTAGCACTTCTTTAATCATGCACTCTCTCCTCAGGTAATGTCCAATCCAGTTCGTCCTCTTTTTGATAGTCTGTATAATCGTTCGGTTCTCTCCTATTCTTGGTAGTACTCCCTCGTTTTTAACCCTATCTGTCCATTTTATCTTCAGGATTCTTCTCCATGTCCACATTTCGAAGCTTTCCAAGTATTTCATATCATTTTTTCTTATCGTCCGTTTCAGCCCGATATAAAGCTATAATCCATACATAGTATTTTATCAACTTCTTGCGGATATCCTTTATATTCCCCGTTAGTAGGAGTTTCTTCCTTCTGAAAGCGGCTTTTGCTTTTGTTATTCCAGTCCTGATTTCATAGGTACATTTTGCTTCTCTCGTTATGATGCTTCCAAGGTATTTATAATCTGAAACTTGTTCTAATGGCTTTCCTCCAATACTTATGTTCAAATGTTCTTCTTCTTTTCTTGATATTCGCATGACCTTGGATTTTTCTGTATTCATTTCCATCCCGTATTTTCTACCTATTATTACTAGTCTATCCTTTTCTGAAGATCCTTTTCCTTTCTTGCTTGAAGGACTTGATCATCCGCGTATTTTACTGTTCTTATAATCCTTCCTCCAATTTTGTAATCTCCCATGCCTTCCAACGCTTCCTGCATTCACCTCTCTCCGTATATATTGAATAGGATCGACGATAGACAACAGCCCTGTCTTACTCCTCTACCGATATTTACACCGCTGCACAGTGGCCAATTTCAGTGTTTTGGAGGGACAAAACCTCATTTTCCAACTGCATGATACTTGACAAAACAAAGCGTAAATAGGTAATCATATAGGTCATACATCCAAATGTGTTAATGAAACCATGGCAACATCGTAAATAAACATACGGCAACCCCGGGAGTCATTACCAAATTTGCAGAGTCAGTCTCGAATGAGAGAGCGCACATTTCCGTTGTTTCCTGTAACGAACATTACAGAAAAACTCGTGTCTGGAGTTGGAAATATTACTGGATTTTTCATTAAATCAAGTGTTTTGCATTAAATTTGATATTTAATGGTATTAAATTCATAATTTCTATGACAGTAAAAATACACTTTTTTTAAAAGTAAAGAGTAAATTTATGAAGCCCTATAAAAAAGGTTTTACGAGGTTTTAATGTTAATCCTGTCAAATTCCCTTACTCGGTACTTTATCTAAGTAGCTGTGTATATTTCAGCTGACCATTCTTGCCCTATGAACAGTTTACTCAAATTTTACATAGGCGCTGACCGTTGCTTCAGCCGCAGGGAGTGTCCCCACATGTGGGTCTGGTTCTAGGGTGGCTCGCTGTGGTTGGCGATTATGGGCGTCGATGAAAATCTAATTGCACGATTTTAATTTATTCTGACTGTTTTGTCGAGTGGATACGACATAAATGTGGAAAAGTTTCGGCAATATGCTAGAGAGACCGCGGAACTTTACGTGAGACTGTATGGGTGGTTTTATATGCCAGGCAGAGTACATAAAGTACTAATCCACGGAGCAGACATAATTGACTCTATGTTATTACCTATTGGGCAGTTATCCGGGGATGCACAAGAGGCAAGACACAAAGACCGTAGAAATTTTAGGGAGTTCCATTCTCGAAAAACGCCAAGAAGAAATACAAATGAAGATCTCATGAATCTTCTATTAATTTTATCAGACTCAATAATCAGCAGCATAAGGAAACTTCCCAACAAAAAAAGAAATGCACTTCCTGAAGAAGTATTAAACTTGATAAAAGTCCTCAAATCTTCCTCAGAAAATGTTGGCCATAGTGTTTTTGATAACTCAGAGGAAAGTGACTTAGGCTCAGAAACGGACACCGACACATAATGTTTGAAGATTTCATATTTAACGTCATATGAGCTGAATGCTGTGCTCCTGTGTACATAGAGTTACCTACATTTTGTAGTTTTCTGCTGCGTTACGATGATATTAATGAATAATTATCATTTAATTATATGAAAAGGTTAAATATGTCCATATTTTTACTTTAATTTAATTTTTAGAATGAGCGCAGGTTTTGTCCCTCAAAAATGCTGAAATTGACCACTGTGCGCTGGTGTCCGCGTTCTCCAACCTGATCTTTACAAATTGATTCACATATAGATTCCTGATCAGTCACCTGTCTTTCCAGTCTACACCTATATCCTTTAATATCCTCATCAGCAGTACCCAATTTACTCTATCAAAGGCCTTCTGCCAGTCGACGAAACATATGCAGCAATCTTGGCTGTACTCTATTGCCCTTTCTGATACGATTCTCACTACACCGAAAGCATCTCTGGTCCTTCGTCCTTTTCTGAAGCCGAATCGATCTTCCCCTAGCATTTCTTCGACCTTTTTCTCTAGCCTTTTATTAAGAATCTTCGAAGTGTGTGACAGTAGGGATATCGTTCTGTATTCTTTACACTGCATTGCCTTTGGCTTCTTCTTTAGAGGGATCATTGTTACATCTAAGAAATCCTGATGTCACTCTCTCGAGACGTAAATCTTGTTAATTAATTTCGTAATCAATTTTAGTCCTTCCGATCCCGTGACTTTAAGTACCTCTGCCCGTATTCCATCGCTGCCTGTAGCTTTTCCTTTCTTCAGTTCCAGTAGGTATTGCCTTTTTCTACTTCGCTTTTCATAATACTTGGTCCCAATTTGTCTTCTTCAATGTTATCATCTTCTTCCAGTTCTATTTGTACCGATCCTGCCTGCTTGTTGTAGAGTTACTCAATGTATTCTTCCCATACCTGTGCTACATCCCTTGGTTCTGCGGCTATTTTTCCATCTGTATTAATAACTCCTTTACCACGAATTCCATTAGGCTTCTTATCTTCTAACTCCAGTGCCCTAACGTACATCATATCGTACCGTCCTAAATTCTCCATCTGTTGTATTTCGTCACATTTTTATTTTACCCAGTTTTCCCTAGCTTTATCTATTACCCATCTCAACTCATGATTTATGTCTTTAGTTGGCTGTACCTTCTTCACTGTTAACGTTTTTCCATTATCTTCTCTCATCCACTTTCTCCAGCATTTCCTTAGTGATCGATGGTTTTCTGTTTTTCTTCTCCTTTTTGTATATATATATATAAAGAAATAAAAGAAATATTTCTCGAGTCTCGAGGCGCGTGCGTTCATCAAATTTTTTGTTTCGAAAAGCAACGGGTCCTCAAATTATCAATTGTCGTGGCCCCCTTTGAAGTGAAAATGGTAAAAATAATAAACTTTAATACAAATTCCTTTATTTTATATAACTGTTAATAATTTTTATCACGTCGTATTTCGTAAAATTTCCTGGTGGAATATTATTATTCGTGAATGTTTTACATTTCACCCAACACCTAAAACAATTTTGCGATCCGCTAGGGGGCCGCGGCCCATAGATTGAGAAACACTGGTTTAGACAATGTTGGAGTAGGGGAGATGAAGAAGAAACTCCGGTCACGTGGTCGTGGCCGTTTTGCGGAATTGGCAGGATTCCATCTCCCGTTTCCTCCCCCCCATCGCAATCTCTCCCTCTCCGCTTTCCCATCACATTACGAAGCATTGGAGGAAGAATCGGAAGTGGTTGGGGAGGGGGGAGAACCCCTTATTGACCCTGACGCCTTTTGCCATCTGGTCGACTCCTATTCACACGAAGAAAGAAAGAAAGAGACACACTCCTTCACCACGAAGGCGTCTCCAAAGATTCGAGGATAAAAATAGAAAGAGAGGGGAAATAATGTTTGTCGCCCTCGTCTTTTCCTCGGCATCTCCCATCTCCGTTGTCTTCTCCCCCTTCCTTTCGTCTACATCATCCACGTCTCTCTTTCTCTCTCTGGTTTTCTCGCGTACATTCCATACCTTTCTAGCTCCTGGCGTCTTTCCGCCTGGATCGAACGGCGCTCGCATACTTCCGTCCATCTCAGAGACAGGTGGCAGAAAATGAAGGAGTGGTGGTGGAAGAGGAGGAGGAGAGAGACTCGTCTGTCCAGATAGGCAATGACTGCTAGGAGGATGGATGGATGGATGGTTGGTGGGCCTTTGCCTGGATGGGCAAGAAATTCCACTCTTCCTCCATTTCTCTCCCTCCCTCCCTCCCTCTCACTCCCGCACTCTCTCCTTTCCTTTCTACATCCATCTCTCTCTATCACTTCCTCGAAATACCTCTCTCCCTCACTCTCCCTCTTTTCCTTTCTATTCTCCTCTCTCCCTGCCTCTCTCTCTCCATATCTCTTTCCTCTCTTCCTCCATCCCTTTCTCCCTCTTTCCATCTCCCTCAATCCCTCTCTCTCTCTCGCTCTCTCTCTATCCATCTCTCTGTCCCCTCTCTATCTTTCCCTCTTTCTGTCCCCCCTCTATCTTTCCCTCTTTCTCTATCCCTCCTTCTCTCCCTCTCTCCCTCCCCTACTCTCCTCCTCTCTCTGTCTGCATCCCTCTCTTCCTATCTCCCTCCCTCACTCTCCTCTATTTCTATTTACATTCCTCACTCTCTCCATTTCTTCCTCTCTCACTCTCCATATCTTCTCCCTCCCTCTCTCTCCATATCTTTCTCTCCCTCTTTCTCACGCCCTCTTCAACTCGCCATCTCATCCTCCTCATCCCTTTCTTTCTCCCTCTCTTTTTTATCTCAGTGCTTCTCTTACCCCTCTCTCCGCCTGCTGATTCTGTATCCTTACGAACCCCTTGTTTCTTTTTTATGGAACTCTGTCAGCGTACTTCATTCACTCCGTTTTTCTCTTTGGACTGCTGGGAATCCTTATGGCCGTGCACTAAAAAAAAGTGTTACATCTCGTCCACTCCTGGTCTAGCTCCTTGATCTGAATTCGTTTTCGTTTTGACTTTTTATTTCGTTAATTTATCTTCATAACGGATGCGTCTCTTATGTGTTCGAGTCTTTCGTTTTTCTTTCGTTTTTAATATTTTTATTCCTCTGGTCCGGAAATTATCGTCTTTGAAACGTCCCCGCTGTGAGAAGTCTCGCGTTTCTGCTGCTTTACACGAAAGTGTTTTTTTTTATCTCAAGAGACGTTCACTCTGTAAATTTTCTGAGTGAGATTTCATTTGAAGTAATATTCATGATTTCAGGGAATTTTCACGACAAATGAGTCTAATTTTTCCCCTCGTTAAGACTACTATTTTTTCTTAGATTAGTTAAATTTAGACTTTGCTTTTCCGATGGCAGTGAATTTTAGGCCACTCAAAACAACATTATTACATACATATCGCTACGTCATAGATCTTGTTTCCACTTATAATGGCCTTGAATATTGAGTGATCACTGAATTATTTATCATTGAATTTTCATGTAATTTTGATAACCTTTCATTCGCTTTAGGAATTTAACACACGAAACGCATAAAAATTATGTCGTGCATTCCAGAAAAGCACTTTGTATTATTACATGATGCGAAATCCACCAACTGATAGTTTTCTATATTCATTAAATTTCGTTACGCTCCTGCTTACTCGTATTTATATTGTGGAATTGATATAAATTTTTGCGAGTATTAGAATTCTTAATTTAAATGGGAAAAATCAAGTATGTCAACAATTATTATTTTACATAATTTAATATGATAAAAACTGAAAGTAACCTAAGTTTGTATTAAATAAAATCACATGCTCATTTATGTGATTTATTTAAAAAGGCACAGATTAACAAAGGGACATTTTAATGAATCTTTAAAAATAATTTTATCTCTGATTTATAGTAAGAATAACCCTGTACGACAGCTTTGTACGGCCATAAAAAATCAGTAGGATGATAAATACAAATGCCATAATAAATAAACCATCACGACACTGATAGATTTGAAAGTTTCGTGCATATAAATTAAAAACTCCCAAGTTTGATCCTGACAGCGGCATTTAGTGACTTTGCATGGACCTGGTAAGACATTTATCTTACGTCTAATTTATAGGTATTTTTTAAGAAAACACGGTTTGAGTAATCATAGCTTAGATTGCGCTGTTTACTCATGAATTTTATGACTACGCTCTCGTAATCATTAAATAAGAGAGATTTGAATGATTTCAGTAGATTTACAAAATTAAATAGCCTTTTCCGTTATTTTTTCAGAAAAGAAAATTATCACTTGTAGGAGAAACTAGAAAAATGAGATAATGTTTTCATAAGACATACAGTATTTACTCACGTAATTGGATCACTTTTTCACGCAATATTGTTTGCTCTAAAACAAGAATGTGAAAAATACATGATTCGTTCCTTTATAGTAAAAAAATAGTGTTTTAAAATGACAAATACCGATAATGCAGTTTTAGACCTTTAACGGCATTTCGTACCCGCACAAACTGGTTAATAAGAACATTTTATTATAACGAGCTTGACAACGTCTTCATGTGATTTCATGCGGCGTAAGCAATGATAATCATCATCTCAAAGTAATAGAAGAAAAACATATTCTGATACTTCGGTTCACATAACATGTTCATTGAAAATACCTATTTTAGAATTTAGCATTCATTGGTAATGAAGATCATAACTTCATGACATTGGCAAATATAGCCTTAGATTTAATCTTTACACATACACTCACACTGGGAGTAGAATTATTAAAAATATACCATAAAAATAAACTACATACGGCACCAAACTATTTAGCAATTTAAAACATTAAAATTTTTATCCCATGCATTGATTTATAAACTAGTATTGCCCCATTTTCAGCTTTAGTCTTCCATTCAAAGCAGCATTACATCGGAGAGCAAAGTAAAACTCGATATAGGCCCAAGTGAAGATGCTTTTCTGTATTCAAATTAAAATGGTCTCAGGCTAACCTAATACAAATTATGATTTTTTTAAAGTTTCTCAATGGAATTTTGTTGGCAAAGGTTATTTTCAAGTTAAAACGGCAAAAATCCCTATTCGAACAAATAACTTGGTAGGAAATATTTTTGGAACGTAATATAGCGTTTATATTATTATAGTTCCGAAGAGAACTGTAGCTTGGCAACTCAGGATTGTACGGTTACTTTTCGCTTTGATGAGAGGGAACAACACCGCATTAAAACCCCACTGAAATTTTCTTAATTTATTTTGACACTGCATATTTAACGTAATTACCGAGCCGCGGAAATAAACGGTTTTCGTGTCCATAATCTAGGATCAGCGCGAAAAAAAAGCCTCGACGTTTTCTTCCCCTCTCCGGGATGTCATGTGAAAACGAAACGTCACGGGACATGACCGACGCAAAACAAAAAATAAATAAACCGCAACGTCCACCTCCCCTCCCACGCTCACACAAACACTCGCGCGCGCACATACACACGCACACTTCCTCGACCCACGTAACGGCCTCGGATAACCCCTCCGTGATATTTGCAGAGCAAGCGAGAGGGAGAGTTTCGCGTCATCCTATCCCAAGCACGTTACGGGAGGCACGCTTCCGCAAACGATCGGTAGGTTCCCTTCCAAAAAAAATTTTCGTCTTTTCTTCCTTTTGCGTTCCTTCGTATGTTCGTTTCCACCCATTTTCAACGTCTCTTTCCCTCCTTCTATATATATTTCGCTATATATCCTTTTTCTCCCCCACGTTTTGGCAGCAGCAGGTGCGTCTTCGCGCGTGCTTGCGTATCCCAAAGGTTGTGTACTGGGAATCGAGCTTGGCCGTCGCACGGACGAATCCATAACTATTTTGCGAAAGGGGATTTATAAAAAAAAAAGAGAAAGGAGAGAGGGTTTCTATAGTTAGGACGTGAGTGTGCCTAGAATGGTGTATGCTTTTAAAAAGATCATTGTAAGAGGAGATGAGCGTAAAGATGTCGGTTTTCTTTCGCGGCTGTGCATGAGGATAAAGGTTTGGATAAGGTGAGGTATGGATTTAGTCCGGAATGGGAGAGGAAAAAATATGATGTGGCTAACACATGACTTTCTCCATACAGAGCAATGAATGTGATTGATCTCGGCATCAGCGTCCTCAGAAATAATTATCAGCAATTTCGTTCGTGAATAATTTTAAAACATTTTGAATAGACTTTATTAAAAGAACAACAATAAGTAAAGAAAATTGTTAGCTGTTACTATGGATTACAAAATATCGACGCGTAATTAAAATTAACTTTGGCAGCGTAAACAACAATTAAAAAATTTTAACATAGCAACTGGTGTCACTTAGCGACGTATTTAAAAGTTTTAGAAGAGAAATCAAAATATCTTTTAAACTACGGGTTTTTATGAAAAACGTTTCAAAGAAAACTTGTATAAAATTACATTTTCTACAACATTAATAATGACAAATATTTACGTAAACTGAGTTTTAAATGAGATATTTCGAAAAAAAGAAAACGACAGAAATAAACTTCCACTTTCGGTTTACCTATATTGTCCAAAAAAAAAAAATCAGCACTTTTCTCTATGACGAAAACGTTATATTTGAAATTTGTTACTGAAATAGCAAATACTTATTTGAGTTAAGAGCCCACACAAAATGCCTATCCCATGCAAACACACACATACACAGACATCATCGCGAAAACTGTAAAAACGTGTTCTAGAGACCTCTAAACGTGTATTTCCGATGAGATCTCGAAAACAGTACTTTCCCCATTTGTTACGTATATGAATAAATTAAAAAAGGAATGAAATGAAGCAGCGGAGTTTAAGGGAGTGACGGAGGAGTGAAGTGAGAGTTTAATAGGAGTTTTGCGGGATTCGAATGAGTGACGTAGTAGCAGAGATAAAGAAAATCGGGAGGAAAGAATACAAAAAATCTGATGTGGCCAACACATTGCTTTCTCCATATTTGGGGTATAGATATTTAAATTATTATAAATAGAATAGCATTATAAAGCAAATTTATTATTTCGTGTCGTAAAAGAATACAGTCGTCCTCATTGCCGTAAATTAGGTATATTTTGAATATGTTTACAGCATTCACCGCTACATGGTGGTGGCGCTGTAAACAGGAAATTTACGAATAAGCAAAATAACTCCGAAATGGATGGTTCTACGAAAATTTGTTTCAAACAAAACTTGGAAGAAATATTATTCTCTACAACTTTGGTCCTCACGAAGATGACCAATAACGACGTTTTTAAGGAGATATTTGACGGAAGCCGAAAAAACCGATTATTTATAAATAATTCCTAACAATAACTGATATGGAAAATTGTTCCAAATGAAAGTTGTAGGAAATTACATTATCTATAACCGTTGTATAAAATTGTATATACAATATTGATGTTTTAACGGAGAAATATCGCAAAAACCGAAACGGGTTTCGAATAAACCTCGACTTCTGGTTAACCGTTATTGTCCAAAAGTAATAAGTTCTTTGTGCTCATGCCAAATTGCTATATATGAAATTTGGTAACGATATGGCAAGTACTTTTTGAGTTAGAGCGCACACAATCACATACACACGCACACACACAGACATAATTCCGAAAATAGTCTAAACGTGTTCTAGGGACCTCAAAACGAGTATTTTCTTTGAAATCTCGAAGTCGATTTTTTTTGTGACCACATTACATTCCCTATACTACGTATGGAGAAAGTAAAAAGTTGAATGGGAAACACAAATAGATCTGATAACATAAGGTAAGGCGTGGAAGTGCAAGTAAAGAGAATTAGATTTTTTCCATAGTGAAGGCAAGCATTGTGGCAAGCGATTTTGGGACAGAGAGAGAGAGATAAAGAATTTCGGAAGGAAATTTCGGTCGTGGGCACGCGTGCGTGGATGAATATTGAACTTTATCGTCGGATCGCCTTCCTGACTCCAAAAGCAAGGAGCGCTTGTAGTTTAGTGTTGCTCTTTTTACTTTCTCCATACGTAGTATGGGAAAGTAATGTGATTACGAAAACAATCGACTTCGAGATTTCAACGGAAATACACGTTTTGAGGTCCCTAGAACACGTTTAGACTATTTTCGGAATTATGTCTGTGTGTGCGTGTGTATGTGATTGTGGGCGCTCTAACTCAAAAAGTACTTGCCATATCGTTACCAAATTTCATATATAGCAATTTAGCATGGGCACAAAGAACTTATTAGTTTTTGGAGAATAACGGTTAACCGGAAGTCGAGGTTTATTCGAAGCCCGATTCGGTTTTTGCGATATTTCTCTGTTAAAACGTCATTATTGTATATACAATTTTATACAACGGTTATAGATAATGTAACTTCCTACAACTTTCATTTGGAACAATTTTCTATATCAGTTATTGTTAGGAATTATTTATAAATAATCGGTTTTTTCGGTTTCCGTCAAATATCTCCTTAAAAACGTCGTTATTGGTCATCTTCGTGAGGACCAAAGTTGTAGAGAATAATATTTCTTCCAAGTTTTGTTTGAAACAAATTTTCGTAGAACCATCAATTTCGGAGTTATTTTGCTTATTCGTAAATTTCCTGTTTACAGCGCCACCACCATGTAGCGGTGAATTCTGTAAACATATTCAAAATATACCTAATTTACGGCAATGAGGACGACTGTATTCTTTTACGATACGAAATAATATTTTTGCCTTATAATGCTATTCCATTTATAATAATTTAAATATCTATACCCCAAATATGGAGAAAGCAATGTTGGCCACATCAGTTTTTTTTCTTCTTTAAAAGAGAGAGAGCCCCCTATAGGAATACTCTCGTACTGAATACGAAGTATGATTCGATCTCTTTAACTTGAGTAACTCTTTAGACAATAACGATAATTAATGATTATGAGATTTTATCCTCATTCCAGCAAACTTTTAACATCAAAGAAAAGAAATCGCTTGAATTCTCTTAAAATTTTTATAGTATATATCAGTTGTGCCCAACCTACGGGCCGCGTAGGACTTTTGTTCGGCTCGCGAAGCCACGTTGAAAAAGCAATACGAAAAATTTAACACACAAATTCGTGAAGTTTTATGAAAATTTTTATATTAAAACTTTTAATGTTGAAATGTTAACCATTAAAACTTTTTTGCTTGTATGGTGCCTCAGAATTATAGGTAACTTCCGATTTAAAATATAATCCGGCTCGCAGAAGAATTTGCAGCTTCCAAAGCGGTCCGAAGGATTTGCAACCACCGCTGCGGCCCGTAATGCAGGAAAGGTTGGGCACAATTGGTTTACGTTAAATTATTTTGGATTATCCTCTTTGGTTTTTCGCATAAAAATCATCTAAATATCCTTGAATTTTTATGGAAAAATCGACAGCAATATATTTGCCTTTAAATACCTTAGTAAGGCTGCATATCTTGTTTATTTATTCTATTTCAACCTGAAATTAGATTTTTTGGATTTTCTATAGAAACCAATACGAAATAATAAACGTCATGAAAAAATCTCGTCATTAGATAGTTGTCATCATTTGGAAAATTTTATTATAGTTAATCTAACACACAGAAATCGCCCAATGAAAAAGTTAAATTTTCTCTAGTTACTTTCAATTAACTAATTTCTTTCCTTTTTTGAAGATCGTAGCGTCGTCCACACGTGTGGATTCTATCATACCTAGAGAGGATTTTCATATGTTCCACCAATTAACTTCCTCCCACTCCATTTTAATTCATTTCAATCCTTTCACGGATGCTTACGCCGCCAGGCGTTACCTTTTTGATCGCAGAATTTTTATATTTCGCGAAATTTGGTCACGTTTCTTTTTGTTTTAAACTTTCTCCTCTCCTCCGCCTTCTCAAGACTCCTTTTTGCAATATGACCGTGTATGTTTACCCTCCAGTTAACGATTCTCTTATAGTACTCTAGCGTCCTCTTTTTGGAGGTCGCTATTCTTTCCCGATATTCGTTAAATTTCGTACATTCTCATCCGCATTGATCTTTTCGATTTCTTTAATGTTTCATAATTAGGCGATTATCTTTTAAAAAAAACGGGTCTTATTTGGTTCGTCTTCCTGTCTCTCCGTTTAACCATTTTAGGAAAACAAAAGTATGGATTTTTTTCTTTAACTCTTAAAATATTCTCCTTATAAATTGATTTCTTTTTTAAAAGCGCTTGGGTACGTAAACTTGGTATTTTAGTAATTTATTCGCCGTTCATTAGAAGTTGCATTTTTGAGAAAATGGTTTAAATTTTTTTGAGCCTGTGTATCGCCCGAATGAGTCCATTTTAACGTTTTTGTATTCGGGAATTTTCTTTGAAAAACACTAGTCACATTGCAAATCTAGATCACATCACTCAATCAAAACTTCCAATATTCAATTGTATTAACACGCGAGGTGAAAAATGATGCTGTTCATCCGATGAAGTATTATATTATTGAACTCTGTCTTATGACTGAAAACAAATTCAACTACGTATTAAGGAGTTAAGAATGGAAACTTGATCAAAAAAGGGTACTCATTTGTGTTATCTCTTAACAGACATAACAAGGCCATGAAAAGTTTATGATCCAGAAAAACTTTGAAATCCGACAAAATACTAGAGTACTCGAATCACGCTACTCCGTCAGGCCTGCCACCATACCGGAATCTAAAGTTTATAAAGTTCATTCACCGGACCTCATGCGAGAAGATCGCCTAATTTAAAAAAAATACTTTACCCTTCTAAGCACTCCTTTCTCTCATCTTTCCTTTTACCGGTCCCTTATTCGTTAACTTATCTCAACTTTTTCTCTCTTATTCTTTTCGTATTCCTTCGGCATCGCGTCAACATTTTATCAGTTTTTCTTTTTTCTCCCCTCGCTTTCTAACGTTTTTTTTCTCCATTTTGCCTCCTTTTTCTTTCTCGTCGAAAGCACAATCGACTTCGATCCCCTTCAATGAAAATAATAAAAAAAGAAACGCGAATCCTTTCTCCTCTGTCTCTCATCTTCATTAGTAGCGATGGTCACATTTCTTTCCCTCTTACATCAATATCCTATGACTTTCCCCCTTTCCCCCTTTAAATCCTATCGAAAGGGAAGATCCTAGCTTCGTCCCTCTAGCTGCCTACTTTTCATCTACCCTTCTCTTTCTTCTATCGCTCGTGTATTCCATGTTTTTCTCCACCTGCCATTGCCTAGGTGCAACTCATTTCGCCACATTGGTTACTCGTTAAGGGGGATTTTAAATTTCCCATCTTGAACAGACGTTTTCCGACCAACTCCATGCGACTTCTCTCTCCGACACTGCACACGTCTTTATTACACACACCGACGAAATGGTTCGCGGTGCAACTCCCAGAGGGAACCTCCGTCTGCTCGGAAGAGGAGCTCCGACCCCGCCCTTCGCCCACATTGCAGTTCAACCATTTACGTGTCGGAGTAATCGTCTTTTCGCGATCGTGTCGTTAAATTTATTTTTCCTTGCGTTTAGTTTTTCTTTCTAACTTCCGGGAAAAGTATCCTTATCCCGATGCGGAAATGACCGTGGAATGCAGTGGGGAATAGTGGGAATTGTGGGTGGATCAATACGTCGCGCGTTTGAACGTTAACTATTGCCTTTTCTTATAATACTTAACAGGTGTGATGCATTCGGGCTTTTTGTTAAAACTCTCCTACCGAGTTCTGATGGAGACGTGCGAGCCTCCGAGTTTAAGGTAAATTTAAATAAAATTGTACAGAACAATGTATCGAACCTCATTAAGCTTTTGAAGATTTTAAGATATCGGTTGAAATATTCATGAAACTTGTAAAAGATTCATAAATAACGCTCTATTTAGTTTTCTGGAATGTTTTCCATCATTAAAGTTACGATGCCATGTGTGTGGAAGTTTTTCTACATATACATGTAAATGTTATTATTTCCACGAACCTATCATTATCCTAAACTACCCACAACACATTTTTTCAAGGCATATATAGGGTTACAATTCCTAAATAGGTAAATTTCTCGTTGTCTCTATAAAACACAATCTGAGAATCGTCTCATATTTACATATGTATTTAACCAAAATTCAGAGAATTCGTATGTGATCTAATTGTAAGAAGATACCAATAAATGAATATGATGTCAGTTTTAATTTGAGCATAATATATGGTAATTATTTTTCTGAAAGTCATCGATTTGCTCAAAAAAAATTCAAAATACCGTACCGTGACTATTATTGTTATTATTTTATATGAAAATTTGTAAAATGGGTTTAGATTTGAGCCTAATAATAAATCGAGTTCGGGTAACATGACATACAATTGTTTCAATATTCTCTCCAGACTAATTTTTATTTACCGTAGTGATAATGAAAAATTTAAGCGCACAGAATAACAAAGCGACGAGAAATTAAAAAAGAAACTTTCGTGGACACATCTGCAACCTATGGTTAACATTTGGTCACGAAAAACTTATTACATTTGCCGTTGCCTCAGAAAAATTGCCCACCGCTCTTCTTCCTTTATTAAATGTCCGTTCCTTCATTAAGCTCCCTATCCACAGTCTCCATACGACGCTCCTCCACAGTGAGGGAGAAAGGGAGATAGAGGAGAGAGGGCGCTCCACCCGCCTCCTACCGGGGAACATTCGAACCACGTGATCCAAGGCCCGCCCAAATTCGGGTTCCCGGGATCGATACCTGCACGGGGCATATATATCCGGGGAACCCTTCCTTTCCCTACCCCTTTCTCTCCCACCCGACGTCTACCCTTCTCCGCTCCTGAAACAGATGACGGCCGATTTAGAAAAATAACTCTACCCAAACACACGCTAACACACGAAAGCACAAACTCCTTCCTTGTCTTTTGGCGGAATTCCCATACCGCCGTTGAAGAGTCTGAGGCATCAGTCACGCGGCGGCGTGTTCGGCTTTGCCTCTTGGGAGTATTTTATCAATTCCCGCAGTGCTCACCCTCTCTCATCCACTCTCTCCTCGTTTTTCACTCCGTCTATCTCCATATCCATAATCGTAACACATCTGACTTAATGTTATAATTTTTTTATTCCTTCTATATTGAATTAATTCATACTTTAATGTTATTCTCGTTTTTCGCTGTAAATTTCCTCTTTTTCCGCAGAAAACTTCCATTTTTTTGTGCGACAATGAGGAAAATGAAAATAATCGCTAAATCGCCCGATCAAAGGTTTTTATTTACCATTCTATCTCATTTCCTCTTTCTCTCTATTTCCTCTCTCTCTCTCTCCAGCACCATCTCTCTCTCTCTCTTTCCCTCTATCCATCTCCTCCGTCCCTCTCCCTTCTCTATTTCCACCTTCCCTTACTTCTTTCTCTTCCTCTATATCTCTCTCTCCCTTCCTTCCTCTCACTATCCCTCTCTCTCTCTATTTCTCTCTTTTTACCCCCCTTTCCTGTCTACCTCTATCTCCCTCTTTCTCTATCTCCCTCTTTCTCTCTCCCCCTCTTTCTCTAGCTCCCTCTATCTATATCTCCACGTGTCTCTCTCACCATCCCTCTCTCTTTATCCCTCCCTCCTCCTCTCACTTCTCTTCCCTCTTTCACTTCTCTTCCCTCTCTCACCCTCTTCCTCTCCTCGTCCCATTCGCTTCCACTGTGTCCCCCTAACTCTCTCTCTGTCTCTCGTTTTCTGTACCCCTCTAGCGGTTGTCTAGAAAATTAACGCTGATCGTCCGTATCACCGTCGTTCACTTCGCGGCCGCTGGTACATTGGATGAGGTTTTGGCGGTGACTGGGAGGGCATGCGCGCATCCACCATTGACTACATCCTCGAGAGGATCGGATATATATCCTCTTGTCGTGAGAGGAGCGTTATAATTTGATCGTCATGTGTTCCAGAAGGATCGCTCTCAAAACCGCGCTGGATATTAGGTCGACAGGGAGGATTGAAGGCCCAGAGGGACTATTGGGGTTAAGCCTCCTAGTCGGGGAAGTGGTGTTGAATTTGGCGAAATACGTACCTCACTTATTAATTCGGAAAAACTTTTGTCTTACGTGATGTTGACGATTATGCATGCTTTCAGATAAATCATGCTGTTAATTGTATGACAATGTATGCATCGTGCATCAAAATATGTATATTTTACAGGACTTTTGTTATTCTCCATGTGCATATGATGTGGTATGTTATTTTCTCTAAACATAATATACAAATTATGACTAACATAAGTGTTAGTCAATAAAATAATAAATGTGAAAATATATTTAAAGCATAATTGAACATTGAATATCAATTGAAATATCTTCCATAAATTTATTAATCGATAAATAAATAAATTGATTCATTGTAGAAGTATGGTCGGCATAAGTAATTTTACGCGTTATATTTTCCGTTTAAATAAAATTAATTAGTTTACCAAATAATTTGAACACTTCTGAATTTAGTTTTAACAGGACAATTAAAAAGTAAACTACTATCAATTTTTTATATCATACTCTGTTTTTATTTGAAATGCGTCAGCATTACAACCTGTTTTTGTTACTTAAATGGGTAAAATTTTAGCATACAACGTATAAAAGTTGACGAAGCGAGGGCACGGGGTCTGGAGTCAAGTTATAGGGTTTTTGGGCGGAGCCTCTAGTTTATATATATATATATATATATATATATATATATATATATGTAGTAGTGTAACGCCCGTCAAAAATGACGGCAGGAAAGATACGATCATTCAGACTATTTAGGGAGATCATATTAACATCTTGAAAATCGTTTCCCCCTTTCTCCCTCACCCCTCTCCCGCCCTCCTTCTCCCCGTCTCTTCCCCCATGTCTCCCCCCTCCCTCTCCCCCACTCTCTCTCCCTCTATCTCGTATTAAAAGCATTCAAAGGACGCTGATACCCATAAGGATTGAAATAACAATATGATATCGAGGTCTAACAATGGAATACGTAGGCAAGGCAACATCCCGTTAAAAATGGCAAGATTTCCTCAAACTGTATTAATTAAACGTTTAAAATGAGAGATTTCGAACTGTAGGCGGAAAAATGATGAAAATAATAAGAAACTTTGTAATGTTTCCTTCAAATTGGTTTATATCCGAAGATTGTAGGTCAATTATTTCTAATTTTAATCTAAAAAAGAATGAAAACCTGCAGGTCGAAATGTCCATTTTTATGTGTTACCTTATGGGAAATGGAAATGATCACCTGGAGTTGAACCCGAGTCTTTGGTATCGAGCTCGATACATTAAAACGTTTTTTACTTTCTCATATACGAAGTATGTTGAGAAAGTATTGTTATCGCGAAAAAATTCGACCTCGAGATTTTTACGGAAATATACGTTTTAGATGTCGCTGAATCCGAAAAAGTTGTTTTTGCAATGCCGTCTGTCTGTCTGTTACTGGCTCTGGAGCCTAAACAGTAGAACGAAAATGTATGAAACCTCGTACTTAGGCATTTTATCATACTGAGCAGAGTATATGAAGAAATGGTTCACATTGCTCAATAATTAAGGGAAGTTTATTCTACGCATTTTTAAAAACAATTTCATTTTCTCAAAAACGGCTACAACGATTTTTATCAAATTTCGTACAGTTACTTGAATTTACGTCTTTAATAATACTACATAGTTCATATTTCTCAAAAAAAGTTTATTCTAGGAAACTTTAACGATAATTTGATTTTCTCAAAAACGGATTGAACGATTTTGATAAAATTTCGTAGTTACTTGAGTATACGTCTGAAATAATTCTACATATTTCATTTTTCTCAATGAATGAATATAAGGATAGTTTATTCTTCGGCACCTTGAACAAAAATTGGATTATCTAAAAACCGGCTGATACGATTTTCATTTCCTAAAGACAACTAAACGACGCATTAATATATGAGAAAGTTTGCAATGTACGTTGTACCGATTTTTATTATATCATAATGCTATCCTGAAAATTTCATCAAATTCGGTTCAGTTGTTTGCGAGCTTCAAATAGCATTGCACACAACGTTTGCTAAGGCTTTTATTTATAAGATTGATATATATATATATATATATATATAAAGAATGTTTTTCTGAATTTATAGCGCAACAACTACAAAACGTATAAGCAAGAAGAAGGTGCAATTTTAACCGGATTAAAAAGTTCAGCAAAATGGGAGGGTTTTTTAAAGTGATTTTAGCAACATTTTTTATATAAAAATGTTTTTCTCTTTTAATTTTTCCCATTTAAATAACACGGGAATGAACGTGTTGTTGGATTAACAATTTACGTTACAACCGTTATAAACAATACGTACTATTAACTAAAAGAAATAATATATACCTAATATAAACTAAAGTAGCGAAGAAAGAAACACAAAGCGAGGCGTAGAGTTCTTCAAAGCAAACTGTTTGTAAAACTACGTAGTAAGTAACTTAAATAATTAGACGTAGATTTTCCACAAATTGTGATTTTCAAACCTTTGAAGATATAGTCACAAAACTTCCCATAGGTAAATAATTTTATCCTTTGGATAACATAGGCTATATGGCGATAAAAAATTGGGGGGGGGTGCTTAATTCGATAATTTTTTTCCCATAAGTTTACACATAATTTTCGATTTTTCAGAGTGCAATAGTTTCTTCTTTCATTCATCTAAATAAGTAATTGCGAACAGGTTTTCTTTATTTTTGCTTTATTCGACGGTTAAAACTGTGTACTATCTTATTCTTACGATGTTTACATGTTATACGGTCTTAAGTTTTAGATTCACTAAATCCGTTGAAATTCAACGGGCAGTTATGCTAGTATATATATATATATATATATATATATATATATATATATATATATATATATATATATATAAAAGTGTATATAGACAAATTTTTAAATATTTCAAATAAAAAATGCAATTATTAAGCTTGAGATAGTAATTTTTTCCAACTACGCGCAACAAACCATGTGCGCACTCGTAGGTTGTTAAAGGAAAAACTCCCAAACAACGTATTTTAAATGTACCTCCAATTGAGTTACATTAACAGTTGTAGCTAATAACATCTGTAGTGATGCGCTATAAATAAAACTCGTGCATATCTATTGACATAAAAAGAGTCAAAGGATTCCTTTTCAGATTAAAATTGTCTGCAATGTGTTACGTGAGTTAATAACTGGTATTTAACTTTATTATAAAACGGAACAAAATTGTTGGCCGAGTGTCCGATAGCGAGGTTTCCAAAAGTGTGTAGAATTTAGATTAGCGCAGAATATTAAAACTGAATCGCTTTAACTCCCACAGCAGCGGAACTATAATATGTATTGCAGTTCGCGACCGCGGGGGGAGTAGGAGTTAGATATAGAATTAGGAGGAACTGCCGGCCCATTTATTTTATTGATTTTAAACAATTAATTGTGAAGATCCCCAAAAAATTATTTTCGCTAGGGGACCGAAACGTAGTAGTTCCGCTACTGAACCCTAATATGGCTACGAAGCGAGCGTAAAATAAAATATCGCAGCATGGTGAAAAATTCTTTAAATTGGATGTGTTTTAAAACTTTCAGATAGGGTATTATTTTTTCCTTTAGTAAAATTTACACAGAGTAAATTATAAAAATCAATTGTCTTGCATGATTGCCTGTATTTATATATTTTGATGCAATTATGTAATTAATCTTAATTCATGAAAATAATATAAACTAAAATTAGTTGTATGTATTAAGTTTTGATCCCAAAGAGAACAACAACTATTTTAACCCAATTTCTAAGTGGAAATATTAAGTGTATTTTTCCTTTGGAACCAGAATGTTTTTTTCAATCTCATGTAAGGACCGAATTATCTGAGGATGACCTTTACTAAAGTATCACGTTCAGTTAATTCATATATTTATAAGTGTTAGTTAAACAGATCGAATTTTTGTTTTCAAAGTGGCGTTTCACAAATTTTAATGGCCAACTCATTTCACCAACTTATTTGTTATTCTTATGCATCCTATAAACCTTTTGAGAAAATTGGGAATATAAATTAAACTATCCAAACGGTCTGTGAAACAAATTCCTTTTGTTATTATAGATTAATATTATTACTTCGAGGGAGAGAGTTTAACACGAGGTTGTCGACAGGACAAGTTCATTAGGAGTTATATTCGTGTCTAATTTGTTGCTAAGCGAATTAATTGTTTAAACATCCGTCACTCCTTTATAGGCTTTCGATTCTAAGGTACAGCAGCATTATTCCATAACCGTGAATATGATTTTTTTTTAAATATTGGTCGTTCTAAACGGCTTTGTGTTTGGGAAAGCCAAATTATTGACGACTTTTCACTGATTTCCGTTTATGAATATAAGACAATGAATGGAATTTTTATCCGAATTATGAAGAATTACTGTGATTCAGTAGTAATTTCTGAAAGCATTGTTATCTATTTTTATTATTTAACCGTTTGCATATAGTTTTATCGTTTGCCTAATAAGAAATATAGTTTTTATTATCTTCCGGGCGTTTCTGTCAAATCCTCGTGGATTGATTTTCAAAAACTTTTGGTAAACTTTCAGGACCTTTAACTTGCATATTTTATCTTTCTCTCAAATCAAAATCTGAGTCATGTTTTTTCTAGAGAAACAATTTAATGGTAGAATTAGGCATAGATCCTTTGTGAGGTATTCAAAACTCGTTGGCCTCGGCGGGAATCGAATCCGAGCCGTAGAAACGGCAGCTGGCGCCCCAAACTCTCTCGGAAGCGACGGCAAATCCTCCAACTATCAACAAACAACCTTTCTGGAGGAAATCGACTCTTTTAGAGGTAAGGATAGGGCGCTCCGTTCGGATGGAATTCGATATCTTGCGAACGTTTAATAACCTCTCTGCTGTCTCGAGAAGAGCGGCTCGCGAAGGGATGGATGGATGAATGGAGGTAGTTAAACAGAGCAATCTGAGGCGTCATTACGCGAACGAACGGGATTCTTGCGAGGTCATCATCATCTGCAGGTATCCAGTTATGCGTGGTCTAGTGCGCCCTCGGGCATGTTTGCGGAGAGATGAAGAACTACTCTCCCACGCTCTTAATGGCTTGAAAGCCAGCGAAATCAAATTCCTGCGCCGAAGGAGAGAGTGAAGCTAGAGTCTACTTTAGTAGGTCTTCTTTTTCGAGGGGTGAAGTTTTTTTTAATTAATAGGGAAGGGTGAGCGTTTACGTAAGAGCAGAAGGAAATAAGATATAGAAAGAGAAAAGTAGGAAGAAAAAAGAAAATATTGATAAACAGATAAGAAGCGTTCGTGAAAGTTATACGTAGAATGTCAGTAAGAGTGGCAGAAATAATATCTAAGGTGTGATAATTCCCAGATAACGGGAGAAACAAATTGTTAAGGACAAAAATTGTTGGGTATGAGAGAAAAACGGATTATCTAGCATCTAAAGATTACACAGTTTAAGTAAAAGAGAATAAAAAGAAATTATAATAATAAAAAAAGTTAAAGGACGGCTGTTGCTGCAAGATATAATATTAGTGTTTAAATTCAATATGAAGTGGCGTAAAATATTTAAAAATAGGATTACAGTAGGTAAATAATTGTAATAAAACAAAGAAATGAAGAATTAGAAACTAAATTTTTACGGACCGAAAATAAATGTCCCTACTCAAAGATACGGAGAGAATAAAATTCAAGATTCAATATAATCGATATTCTTTTCTTTCGAGCACATTTACGCTACATCCTGGGAATACGCTAACAAATCGATATGTTTCTTATTCACTGAAACCAAACTCACTTTCAAAAAAAATTTGGTCCCGTCAATAAAAAGAAAATGACGACGAAAATCAGGTATCAGCAATCAGTTGATGAGAGAGACCCTTCCGGACGTTAAACAAATCAATCCTCGATGCAGAAAAAAAACGGAAAATTACAAAAGGAAAAACGACGAGTTTACTCGGTTAGAGAAAATAATCCAAGCAAGTTAAAAGTAAAAACATCCCTGAAAAAAAACTCAAGAAACATGGCAGCAATGAAAACATTAACCGATTCCACGATAATTTAAAACCTGCGCTTGCCGAAAAAAAAGGTACACGCGTGCTCGAGTAGGGGAAAAAAAGATGGCTGCTTTTTCTAGCCCTGATGGTAAAACTTCCGAGAGATATTAAAAGACATTCGAATCCGAGAAATGAGCTCAGTTCGAGGAAGAGCGAGAGAGAAAGAGAGAGAGAAAGAGAGAGAGAAAGAGAGAAAGAGAGAGAGAGAGAGAGAAGAGGAATTGGATGCGCGGGAATGAAATAGGAGGATGGTAGCGAGTGCTGGAAATGTGTGAGTGAAGAGGCTGAGAGGGAGGGGGGGGGGACGAAGTGGGAATGTGCGTGGAGTCAAAAGGGAAAGAGGGCGATGATGGAGAAGAGGAGGAGGAGATGGGAGAGAGAGAGATATATAGAAAGTGATACGAAGGCGGCGGCGAGGAGTGAATCGATGGAGGAAATTGAGCCGAGGAGGAAAGACGGGCGGAAATCGATGATGTGAAGCAGCTTCCCTGTGCGAAAGGGGCTAAATGAGTATATTGGTTCAATTAGGACGGGACGGGAGACGGAGGAAAGAAATGCGTGTAACTAACGGAAAGAGATGAGGAAGGATTATTATACTCTTTATTTTTCGTCTCCGCGGTCATATTACTAATTTCCTACGTCCATGGGGGGTAGAGAAAACAAATACCGCGCTACCGAAAATTGGGCGCCGATCTTTTACTTTCTCTAATTGTTATTTCTTCGCCGTAAACGTTAACTGAAATGGAGGAGTTATTTTGCCGCATCTTGCAATTCTCATTTTAAATTGTGGTAGGATGTTTATTCGTATATAATCTATTATGAATTGCATTCTTTTTTTGCTATATTAATGCCTGATGATATTACGAAAATGTCGCTTCGATGAACGAGACTAAAGAGATATTTAAGAGCACAAAAGATCCTTTAAAATTAAAGCAGTTTTACATATATTACTTTTTTGAATCGGTCACCTTAAAATGTATTTCTTTTTAAGATTTTTCGCTGTAGTTAATGCTCAAATATAACTATGAAACCATAATACATTTATAATTATTTTGAATTGTTGTTGGTAAATTAAATAACGCAACCCTATTATCTACAACGCACGTTAGAAAAAGTTTTTATAAATAATGCGTTTAAATTGCCATTTCATGAAACAAATCTGAAAGAATTTTCATTGTCATTATGAAAAACACCAGAGATGGTGAACTGAAATATTCTCAGGTTTCATCATAATTGAATGCAAGAAATACGAACAAATTTCTTTATAATCTTCGTCAAAATTCCGGTCGCCGCTCTTCTAAATAGTATTCAACGGTAATGTCTCCAAAGATTAATTATTTGCTTAATGAATGTCAGCACATAATAAATATCTGGTAAATTATAATAGTGTTGACAGGTGTTGATTTTCACATTAAACCTATTTATAGTTTTTTATGTAAGAAATACAATCTGATCACTTCTTTAAGACAAAACTTCTCAGTTAAAAGGTCTGTACCCCTCTACTCAGCCCAAACATTACCCCCGAGCGAACAAAACAAAACTAAACAAAAGGAAGTCTGATTCGCGGATTACGCGGAACATTCTCTGGCGGGAATGAAGCTAGCAGCGAGACGTCAATCGACAAAAGACGATTGCGAAAACAAAACGAAACCAGATCATTTGCTCCATCCCACTCCCTCGAAGACAAGCACCTTCAGCGATCTGATTATTACGTTTTTTTTAATTCGAAAACCTAATTAAATGGATTAAGACCCTAGACAGTTCCACAGATTGAAAAGTAATAATAAAAATAATAAAGAAAACATTTTTGGAAGATTTTTTCAGAGTGAAACAAAAGAAGACGTCGACATCGTGAAGGGAAGCGATGAAAGAAAACGCCGAGAAGAGAGAGAGAGGGGGGGAATTAGAGAGTTACAGAAGGATTTGAAAGAGGGAGGTGAAATAGGAGTGGTGGGAGGAGAGGAAGGAGGGAACAGAGGGGTGTGGTAGAGAGAAGTCTTGGGAGGAGACCGCCGTTGCGTCCTCCGGAGGCGTATTGATCTGACAGATAAAGGCCCACGTCCTTATACCTCTTCTTTCCTCCCTCCTCCCCCTGTACCTTTTAACCCCCTCCCCTTCTCTCTCTCTCTCCACCCCCGCCTCCGGCATTCTGAACCACCCACCCGTCCCTTCTCTACCACACAACTCTTCCTGTCTCTCTCTATCTTCTTTCCTCATTCCTTCTCCACTCCCTTCTTCACAGTGTTACACCCCATAACCTCCCTTTTCTCTCTCTCCATATAAACATTTCAAGTCCTCCCTCTCTCTCTCTTTCCGGTTTCTACGCCGTGTGACTAAAACTATCTTTGTTCTCTTATCGTCTTTATCATTTCTCTTATGCTCCTTCCTCGACTGATTGTTTTCTTTCGAATTCTTCTTTCTCTCTTTGTAGTTCTATCCCCATCCACATTTTCTCCGTGGTCTTTCTCTGCCTCTTTCTCTCTTCCCTAACTTTTCTCCTTCTCTTAACTCTTGCTTCCCTTCAAACGCTGAAATTCCTCGTCCATCTCTCATTTATTCATGTTATCAACTCCTCTCTTCCGTATTTTTTCTCTCTTCGTTCTCTCTGTAACTTGAGTTATTCATTTATTTTTTCGCGCTTGTTTTTTTTTTTTAAATATTCCGTACGTTTCTTGGCCTTTTCGATTTTTCTCATACACTTAAAATATTTCTCTTGCCTTTTTTGTTTGTAATTTCAATCTTAACCTTAATCTCTTCGGTAATTGAACTGCGTTTCTCTTTGAAGGGGAAATTGGATTTCGTTTGCCCACACCACGACCGGCGAAGAATGACCAGGAGTGCTTTAATGAAAATAGTTGGTGCAGATTTTCCATTTTCGTTTAAGAGTAGTTTAACTCTAATGCCTAATGCTCCGTTCGTCTGCGTGCGATACGGCCATTTTCTTCCGTTGCCATAGCAATGATACTTAGTCACAAAATTCGCTTCTCTCGTGTCAGATCTATTTTGGGTCGTTACTCTCATGCAGAGGAAATGGTGCTGCTCTAAAATATCGAGTGGTGGCATATGTTTAACAATTGACCTGAGTACTTCTTAACATAAATCCAATATTTGCGAACCACTACTCTCACTCCAACACAGTGGTCCCAAACTTATATTACGTAAGGACTAAATGGGCAAATCTAATATGGACTGCGAGCATCATTTTATGATTTCAATAAATATGACAATACAATAAATGTCAAAACGAAGGGCGTGCACATTTTGTTGAACATTAATAGCACACGACTGAAATGACTTATATTTTAATTGCGAATGAATTTTCAATCAATTCATTCTTGTTAACTTAAAAAATATTATTCCGCATCTCTTTGCCACTCTACGATTGTCATTTTGACACTGTCTCTTTCCCTTGCTTAAATTAGAATCGAAGTTATGAGAGTGTCGCACTTTCAGGACTAGACGGGTACACGTATTTAAAACTCTTTTGCTCTAACATCGTAACATCGGAATAACAATATGGGAGCGTACATTGGGATGCATAGCGCTGCTTAAAAATAACCCATTGTGAGAAAGGTAAAGATCTTACGAATGCCTTTTTCTGCGACTGCATCTGATATTTATGCGACTTTGAAGCGAAGGAAAATCTTAACATTTTTCGTTTTTTCCATGTTTCCGTCCCTTGACACGACCCTTTTTACTCTCTCGACCTCTTTTTCCCTACTCCTCGGTCCCTTAGATTTTATTTAGTCGCAAAACCCGCACTACCGAACCCTCATCTCCCCCCACCAATTCCAAAATGCCAGCCAATCAACCGTCAAAACTCCCACTTTCTTCGCGCCCACACAAACACAAAGGGAAAAGAGGTCGCTGAACGGAAGACCGTGGGGAGAAAAAGAATCAAATCGATCGGACAGACGTGTTTAATTCAATGGAGTTAATCTATTTTTTGCGGACCCATGTCGAGGAATGAACTGTCGCATGTAGAGATGTTGAATGTGAAAGGAGACATGGCTAGACTTTTTCATTTGATTAAAAAAAAAAAAGAGAATGGGCCAAAAGTAAATGTAGATTGAAAAGGAACGGAGTGGTGCATGTTTGTCAAAAGTCACACACACACGCGCGAATATTAAAATTTGGAATGCCTCGCAAAACTTTCTTCTCGCATAAAACCGTTCCTACGATTCATTCTTGCAGGTAAAACTTGTATTTGTTACCAAGTTATTCATAATCTTAAAATCATAGAAACGAATCATATTTATGGAAGGTAAGGACTGTTTCGTATAGTGATGAATGATGAGTGTTTTTCGTGATGTTCGAGAAAACTGATCGTTACAACTTTCGTCAAATTAAGTGATATCGGGAATGAAAATTGTTAATGTGAATTATGGCAAAAACTAACAAAAATTGAAGATATCTGCGTATAAATGCTTCCAAATGAAAATACGTTTACATATAAATTTATATGACCTAACATATAATTCCAACGAGGATGTGAGCTTAAAAATATTTTCGATTTCTTAAAAAGTAGTTCGCTATATTCTGAAAACTTGTAATTCAATCGTTAGAATTGGTAAAATTGCCTGTAATCGCAAATTTAAACATTGGGGAAATCACATCGAATCAACTTAGTGTGCGCATGAATAATGGTTCATGGTTAAACCCGGATACCTAGGAATCAAGGAATTCACTTAGGATGCAAGAATGAATCAGGATGGTATTTTTATGAAAGCTTATTCTGATATTGTCAACTCAAACATAGAGATATGAAGAAAGAATCGCTTTTGCCTGTTTTTGTCGAATCATTTATGTAATGTCGCTATGTTTAAATATAGGTAACGACAAGAAGAATTGAGCTGTATATTATCCTTCTAATTAGGAATCAACTAATCCTGTTATATTAAGTCCCACAACCATATAGATTTTTCTCCAAGTCTTTTGAGCCTGATTATTATTATTATTGAATAATCATTCTGGGATACATTTCTTTGCAAAAAATAACCCTCGATCAATGTAACGATAAAATCAAACGGTAAATGAAACGATAGAAACATTCGTTGCTAATTATTGACACAATTAAAAATAATGAGGAAGCAACTCAAAATTACCCGCCGTTTCCCCTATGGAACTTTTCGATTACATAATTATTACTATCCTTTTGGTTATCGTCGTTTCTAATCCAATGATGGGTATCATTAACGTAAATAAGGACTCTCCGACGGACTACGATCCAATATGTGTTTGTACATAATATACACATGTATGCGAATGTGTGTGTACAATATGAGACAGGTATATAGAGAAATTCAATTTAAAGCTTGTAGCGAGGCCTGAAATGTTTTCTCTTAGCTAGGTTTTGCGTAACAAAAGATTGTGTTAGCCGAGTCGTGGGGTGGTTTGGACAGGAAACGGAGGAAAGAGCAACGGCTAGGAAGAATATAGAGAGTATAAGGAGGAAAACACAAAAGACGAAGGAAAAAACAAGGATGGATGAAAAAATGAAAGAGCTTTGTAGGAGGAGCGTGTATTGGGTTGAAAAAGACGTCTGTGCATGCGTAAGAAGGCACGGTTTGAAAGAGAAACAGAAGACGCCTGGTATTTAATATATAAGTATTTATGTATGTACCTATACATGCACACGTACACGGGTGAAGAGGAAAGGGTGTTTGCATCTATTTATCTGTAATATTTGAAATATGGAGGAAAAAAGTGCATTGAAATCGTGTATATGCGAGGTGCACATTTATTCGGAAGATATTTAAAGTAAAAATTAGTTATCCTGTGTAAGGTAATATGCATTATAAGATTATAAATAATATATCGATCGATATAAAATACAGCATGCTATAATTCATCTATTTAGCCCATGCGATACGCAAGATTTTAAAAATTCAAATGAAATCATCCGATGTTGTAGGTGATGCCATTTCATGTATATTGTACAGTAATTGATCTTAATACTTAGAAAATTAGAGACTATGTTAAAATACAAGTACAAAAACGACAAGCATGCTACGTTAAGTTGCTAATGAACTCTGAAATCCTTAAGCCGCTTGCATGAAAGTATACGATGTTAACGTTACCTTCCATCCCGAAGATCGTCATATTATTTTCATTAGGATAATTTTTTCATGGTAAAGATACATATTATCAACAGGAATTACCAGTCAAGAAAAGTCAATAATAAGCCAGATATAAATAACTTTAAAATTTCTTGGTAGCATCAAATGTTCTTGTACTGTGCGTCTGTCATCTAGATGGATTTGAGTCTTACCAAATCAACGTTTTTCACTAGGAGAATCTCCGATTTATATTATGTATTCTTTCGCACGGTCAGTATTAAATGTACGGTAATATACTGATGAAAGGAACAAGTATGCACGCACATATGTAAAATTTAATCACTTTTTATATTCTGCCTCTTTCCATCTTGTATAGATACTCTTATTTCCATAACGTTGTTTTTTATCCATGCTACAATTTCAAACACCTAAAATCCAATCATCCTACTGTTCATTTTTACTTTCTCATACGAAGTATATTGAGAAAGTATTGTTTTCACGAAAAAATTCGACCTCAAGATTTTTACGGAAATACACGTTTTAGGTGTCGCTGAATCCGAAAAAGTAATTTTCTCAATGCCGTCTGTCTGTCTGTCTGTTACTGACTTTGGAGCCTAGACGGAAGAACGAAAATGAATGAAATCTCGTACTTAGACATTTTATCATACTGAGCAGAGTATACATAGATAGAAATGGTTGACATTGATCAATAATTAAGAGTAGTTTATTCTACGCATTTTAACAACAATCCGATTTTCTCGAAAACGGCTCTAACGATTTTCTAAAAACAGGCTCATACGATTTTCATTTTCTAAAGATAACTAAACGACGCATTAGTACCTCTATATGATAAAGTTTGTACAATGTATGTTGTGCAGATTTTTTCACCTTCAGCCTCATATGTATATCCAGAAAAGCAAAGTCGATGCTAAATTGTTTTTTTTCGCCTCGACCTTGTCTATTCGATCCGAGAGCCCACTCAACCTCCAATCCCTTCGTCAATGCCGCTTTTCAATGTTTCTTTCCGTGTCTTTTTTTCTCTTTCTGCCTTTTCCTTTTTCCTGTACCTTTGTCCTTTTGTGTACGCGTATTTTTTTCCCATCCAGAGGGAGGGAGGGACCTTTAATTAACATTTCCAGGTTTACTTCTCTCATAGCAATTTTCCGATTATTCCCTATAAAAACATTCCCTTTTTTCCCCCAGCTCGCTGTGAAAGGGAAAAAACGGGATGTGAACTTCCCCATTGACCTTTTTCAACGTCCATTCGAGATTTTTGAACGTTCAATTAGGTATCGACGCAAATGAAAGTCAGTCTTGTGCCATTGGATTTGAGCGTGCGTGCAAATCTTTCCTTTTGATGGAAATACTGTTGGCAAATGCGAGGGCTTGGAAAATCGAATTGCTTTCGCAGAAAAACTAATTTTAGATTCTTGTTACAAATTTCAATAGCATTAACCTGATATTTATTTATAAATTTTGGGTTTTCACTTTTTCTAATTCTTTGCTCTACATATATCCGAGCGTGGGAGGTTCCGTTGTTAAGATATTTTTAGCAGAACTTTAAACAGAAAAATTATAAATTCAAGGCTATGTAGTGGCATCATCGCAATAATATGCCTTATTTGCACTAAAGAAATATTGTGATGTTTATTAAAGAAATAGCCAAATGTACTTAGTACATTTACCGAATGAGTGACTCAACTCTGCTAATTATGAAGGTTGGGTTTTAATACATGATATACTTAAACAAAATAAATATTCACCCATATAACTTTCGTTTCACTTCGTCTAATTTAATTGTAAAACTGCTCAATATGAATAACCATCACAATCGGGCGTACAAAAATACATGTAGTAATATCGTCTTATTTATAGATCCTTTTGCTATATTCCTCTTTACTTATGAAAATGAAATTTAAAAAAATGTTAATACTAGTATTTGTTTCAATATATTTCGCTCCTTTGCACCCATTAAATGATTCGTTATTTTTTTTAGCAATAGAAAGCAAATCAAAACGTTTTCCGTTGCCTCTTCCATGATTACTTTTTCCAACTATCTCTCTCTCTCTATCTCTCTCTCTCTGTTATTGATCCACATGATTTAATATCCATTGTATCGATAAGCGACAATGCTGCAGTATATCTTCTTACTACTCACTAACCTTCTGCTTGCAGAATAATTCACAACCTACAGTTACTTCACGAGTGAAATAAACCTATATTTACGAGGTCATTACTTTTATTCTCCTTTATCGCTTTCATTTCTAAACGTACTCGCTACATCAAAATCACATTAGGTTCACTCACACCATTACAACTTCCGTCTTTGCACGTCGATGCGATCATTTTTCCGATCGAGCGCAGTCCCACCTTTTTCGGATCCCGGAAAACGATGCCACGTGACCTCCAGCTCCCCTTTGACGTTTCCCAACCAGCCGCAACTTCACTCGACTCCCATCTCTCAAAAACCGATTCATCTCTGTACGTGAGCGCCGCCATTGCTGCACGCGGTCACTCACGGAACTAGGGCGGTTATAGAGTGTGAGAGAGCGGGAGGGAGGGAGGGAGGGAATGAGAGTGAGGGAGGCAAATTTATAACTCTGTCCGAATTTACCGCTCAACGATTTAAAACGATAACACAAAATACGCGAACGCTTTTAAAACTGGAAGCAAACCGTTCGCTCTATATCACGTCATTGTCTTTACTGTAATTGATGCGCCTCAAAGCGATTGCAGCGGGGAGATTCTTAAATGAAAGGGGTATTAGTTCGAAAATTTATTCGGCGACGACGTCCTAGGTATTTAATACGAGAAATTGTTCCAATTAAAGTAAACGAAAATGAGGTGATGATTTATTTGTATTTATAGATTATTTTTTATAAAAAGGAAGTTGGTTTTGTTTTTTTTTAAATCTACAGTTATAAATGTTTTCCGCTTTTATGCCAGGATAGTGACAAAATGTTTTCTGCATTTATGGCATGATAGTGATAAAGTTAAATGAACCTGATAATAAAACATGAGAGAACTATAAAAATTATTATCGTAGATTTGAAATTTTAGAAATTTTTTCATAGTCAATCCAAGCATAAGGTGTTAAAAATTATATTTGAACAAATAAACGCTAATGTTCATTTTATAAAGGCAGCAAAATACGGAGTTAAAAACGAAAATATGATGATGCAGTTATAATCATTCCATGAAATTTTAACTACTTATATCTTTCAAAGAAAAAATAAATTGCGAGGTCTGTGGTTTAATAACGATAATGAATGGAGAAACCTAATAACCATAAAAAAATTATAAAAAGGAAAGTACTCACATCCCCTAAACCAGTATGTGAGTACTTTAATAAAGTTATTTATGGTTATTAGGAGGTATCTCCGTTCATTATAGAATATCTTTGTTTTCTAAAACGAAATATTTTTGCCATACACGCATCTTTGCATTTTTATTTGGTATTTTAATCGCGTTCTCATATTACTATTAATCGATATTTATATAAGCATGATTAGTTCAACTGGAAGATTATGATATTAAGGGATTAACGTTTCCCAGCAACGTCAACAAAATACGAAAGCAAAAAATATATACAGAGAGAGGCAGAATTGAATGAGAACTGAATTCAATAGACGATGGATGCTAGATAAAGGTGAAAATGAGTTAGAGAAGCGATACTATCTGGCAATTGAGAAGCAATTGACGCGTAACATTTCCTAATTTTCGCGAGCGACGCGAAAAGTCACTGAAAAAAAGGACTCTCAAGAAGACCTGATTACGCCTGAGCCCTAAAGCCGGCCGCGAAAAAAAATCCTCTACGACTGATGAGGGAATTTTTCTTTCTTCATCTGTGAATATGGTGATGTTACGTAGTGTTACGCCAGATATGAATCCCATTTCCGCGCGCCTGTTTTTTATTCAGTCTCGTTTTATGAACTTTTATATCAAGCTTTACAACTCGGAGAAACGTATCCGCGACAAAGAAAAATTCCGAAACTGATTATTTTTTCTCTGTTAAGTGGATTCATTTTTCCGCGAATTATTTTTTTCCTCGAAGCTCAAAATTGAGAACAAAGCCTAACACGGGAGAGCGCGAGGCCGTAAAAACAGGAAAATTGTTCCCGACGTCAAGGGATGAAAGATAAACGTTGAGATCGATTAAAAAAAAGACAGGGAATGCTTATACAGGTTTGAACGATAGATACGCAAAGAAAGCAGAGCGAAATCAGGGAAAAAGAAATGAGAATGGACCGCCGGATGATTAGGTATATTTTACCTTCCGGTTGTAACTTTTCAATTTTTTTTGTTATTCCAAATCGTTGCTCTTATGCGAAATCAATACTAGAACACCACATTACTGAATGAAACATCCTTGATGGTGGAATTCATAAACGTGAAGGGAATTTTCTTGTCTTTTGGGACGATTTACTATACGTATCACTAATTCGCATCGAAATTAATCGTCTCGTTTGACAAATTTTCTTTAAAAAATTAAAAAGTTATAATTTTATAACTATTTTTCTTGTCATCATTCGGTTAACGTACCTTATATTTTGCTTATGACTTATTTAGTGTATCTTACCAAAATTTATTTTTTAATGGTAGTAACTTCAGAATTTTAATTTTTTGAACTACAAATTGTGCATATACAGGGTGAGCCAAAAATAAATAAAAATGTACCCGATTTCAAAATTTAAAAAAAAATGAAGTGTTATATGAACGTGAAACAAAAACCGATTAATAGAGGGGCATTTCAAATTTATTTCCCTCAACACAGCTTTTTAAAATGCGAATGCGCGTGGGTAAAGAATTACACGCCTTAATATTGGCTATAAGTGTTCTTGTAAACTATTCTGAGACATTTTGAACCTGCGAGAAAAATAGGTATTTAGTAAAAAAAATTGACTTTTTCCTGATTATTCCGCTTTATTGTTCAATCCTATCTTGTTCGGTTATCCTGTAAATTCATTTTTAAATCGGGTACATTTGTATGACCTACCCTATATAATGTGAGGCATCAAAAAACTAAAGCATGAACTGTATATATATAAATTGAAATGTTTTCATTAAACACGACTTTGTTTGCATGACACTCTTTTTACGTTTTACTAAAATAAAATTGTTTAGAGTAATTTTTTTAACGAATAAGTGTATCCGACAGCTCTTTATAAATAATTAACAAACGTTTTTCCGACAGCCGTTTATTGGTTTTTTTAAACGCAAGATTAAAGCGAAATTTATGAAAAACTAGAGGTAAATATTTTTGTACCGAGACGTTCTATCGACCTTTTCTCTGACGAAGATGATTCTGCCGATTTATTTTCCTGATTACATTCACGAGGAAGAAAGAATTATCGATCTTACCTTTTTGCCTGTGGTGAAAAAAAAGGCAGGAATAGAAATAATGGGAGAAGGGAGAAGTAGAGCGGAGGGAAGAAATATGGAGAAGGGAAATACAGCCCCATAACACTCCATCCTCTCTACCATTCCCGTGCTTGCCTTGCACAGCGTCGATGTTCTTTTTCTCCTTTTATATCGCTATCACTCTCTCTCTACCTCGCCCTCACAATCTCTCCATTCCTATCACTATCTATCCCTCCCTATCACAATCTCTTCCTCCCTATCACTGTCTATCCCTCTCTCTCTCTATTCTTCACTCCTCTCCCTCCCTTCCTCTTATCATTCTTCCCTCCTCTTACCATTCTCACTTCCTCTCTCTCTCTCTCTCTTCCCACTCTACCTTTCTCTCCCTCCCTCCCTTCTCTCCCTCCCTCCCTTCCTCCCCCCTCTCCTTACTTTTGTCTCACCTGCTCCCTCTCCCTAACTCTTCCCTGTCTATCTCGCTCCCTTTCCTTTTCTCTCTCCGACTTCCCATCTTCCTCACTGCCAGGATTTCCTTCCCCCCTTCTATCTCGTCCTACCTTTTTTTTCTCTCTCTCTATCTGCTTCTTTTCCTGTCATAATCTTTCACTTTTACGACTTAAAAGTATATGTTCTCTTTTAAAACCCTTGTCTCTAAATATCCAAGTTAGATAACTGGTACCATCAATCGTGCCTCCTATAGTATTAAACATAATACTTTTGGATAGCATATAATCATAAGTATTATTCTCAGGGTTCCGTTACTAGCGCTGTATTTCAACCATTCCTATGTCAAAGCCTTCCGTATATTATACTACATTTCTTCATTTTCATATTCTCATTGTATATATTTCTTGTGTTTCTTATTGTAGTCTTTTTTGTATTCTTTTCTATTTTTATTGTTTTCTTAATTCTTTTTCACCCTTTTCTTGAATTATTTTTTACATTTTGTGGTACTTCTGTATTGTATTTTGCTCCTCATCAATCAAAATGCGAGGTTAGATGGTGGAGAGGCCCAATATAGACTAATAAGATCGAATGAATCACTCTGCACAACGGTTTTGTGTCGTCATTACGACATTCTATTAAATGAACCACAACTGCAAGTCTAATTTTTTATAATAACGCGTTGCTATTTATTTGAATCATGCAGAAAATAACGCCAAGGTAATATAGGTTCATCCAACCTTAAAACTCATAAATGTAAAAATCGAATTGTCTTTATTTCGAGTCAGGTAGCTTTTATAGGCGTTTTATTCTCGTAATTTCAGCTGTGAATGAACTCGTCGTAGCATATTACCATTTGTTCGGTTTCGATTTAGTGATTACTCATATATTTAACACGTTCTTTTAAATATTTATCTTTATGTATGCATCCCAGCATAAAATTCATGTCCGTTACGTAAGGATAGACGCACTCGATAGGTAACCGAACTACATTATTTTTGTGTTTTCTCATAATATAGATCCCGACGCGTTTTTCTCCTACGCCAAGATATTTGAGCTTTATAGTTCCACGCGGAAAATATTCAACATTACGAAGAATAATACTATTTCGCAGAGTTATAAATGACGTTCTCTATCGTTGGATATTTTATTGCTCTCATAACTTCTAGCTACAAAATCCATTTTACATAAATAAAGAGCGGCGGTGGAAAAAATCCATCTTCTATTCAACTCTCCGTTCCTCTATCGTGTGTCTAAATTACCGCTCGTAAATCTCCATCTGCCCTCTCCATTTCCTTTCCCCTATTTCTATTTTTGCATGGGATACGAAAGAGACGTTTGATATATTGAAGGTGATCAAGCTTCATTGGCCTTCACTGCTGCCGAAGCATCATTTATTCGAATTTTGACGTCCTTACCCCATGCCCTTCCTTCGCCATTTTTTTCATTGCTATTTTTAATGTTGTTAAGTTTTGATCGCATGATGTTCTTCAAATTTTAATTTGCGATAAAAAAATTAAATCGAATTTACCTTTGTCTGCCATTGTCTCTTTCGTCTATTGAAATGAAGTGTAGAACACTCCTTAAGGAAAGAATTATTCGGAGGGTACTTAAATATAAAGTGAAATATATTCTACTAGAAAGATCTTTTAATGATATTAATAGAGAAAGAGGTAATATTAATATTGGGAAGTGAAAATTCGAGTTTATTGAAATCTGCAGCTTTAGAAATAAGTGAAATTTTATTTAAATGACATTGTAAAAATACTTCGTCTGCTAATACTGTTTATTTTCTTTGCAGGTAAGTGTAAATCCGGTCCCAGTAGCCAATAGTACAACCCTCTTGTGTTTTGGCATTGGTAAGGTACATATTTTGTTTAATCTTAGCAAGGGGAATGAACAAATTGTTTTGAATCCATGATGTTGTGTGGCTTCTGGAAAATGCCATTTTTTTTACAAATAATTTTTTAAACATTATACCAAATTTAACATATTTAGAAAAAGATTGACAAGCAGTCTGTTGCATTATATGTGGCCCAGCTTTTTACTTACAAATGTAGTGAACAATTTTCACATGCCCAATGGGAAGGTCATTTTGAAATTTTTTAGCCAATTTGTCATGACTTAATGACATTTTGTTTTCTTGTAGCCATAGAAAGTGTCGCAATAATTGTTGTAGTCCATGTCATCTAGTCGATTTTTTTAAATGAACCATGTATATTTTTTATGCGTGACATATATATAAATACGGATATTGTCTTGTACATTTCAGACCATTAATAACACGGTATCAATCGGAGAAACTCCTCCTATTAAAGTAAGTAACCGACAAATATTTCTGTTGCGGGTATATGAAAGTGCTTTTTTAGTAACCCAATTTTTTTCCTCTTATCTCTTGCCTGTATTACGGGAAAGAAGAAAAAACTATTACAAAACTTTCCAATCCTACCTTTTATACGCAAAATCAGTTCGTCCCAAGCTTTCTTATTTTTCGTCATTGAGTTTTATTCCGCGAAATGAAAATCGCCCCTAAACATTTTCGATTTTTACTTCGGGAAACCTTCATATAAAATTATTTTTCTATAAGACTTGTCGCGTCATAGATTTTTCCCCGTCCGTATTCCTTTTTTTCCGTCTTCGGTAAAATTTGTGACGCGGATCCCATTGTTACGTCGCTCAGAAAAAAAATCCATCCACGGAAAGAGGCGTATTTCTTATAGAACGGACAGATAAGGATTCGATTCCTTCGACCGGGATTGTATTTATTGAAAGCTTTAAGTCGTATCATATACGGTCTTTACTTAGTGTAATCGGACATAGGATATTCGGGCATAGTAAGGCGGACATGTTTTCTTCTATGTGTATGTGTGTGTGCATGTATATATATATATATATATATATATATATATATATATATATATATAGAGAGAGAGAGAGAGAGAGAGATAGAGAGAGAGAGAGAGAGAGATAGAGAGAGAGAGAGAGAGAAAGAGAGAGAGAAGAAAAAATGTCCATGCCCAAGTCTTTTCGGGAAAGTCGTGCCATCCAGAGAACGCTCTCTCTGTTATTATTTTTTTTATCCGTTCGGGAATATCGGAAGTCGGATTTTTATTTACCAAATGTAGAGTGAGGGAGGCGAGATTGGTTATAAGGAGTGGGAATAGGGTCTGTTTCCATTTTTGTTGTTTTTTTTCGAACGAGGTGATTTTGATATCCGTCGAGGAGGATGAAATTTTATTGTAGAGGAGGTACTTCTGCTCTGAAATACTCTTGGATAAGAATGATAATAGTGGACTGACATTAAAAGTTCCTTTGCGCATTAAATCTGCTTAAAATCTTGTTTATTTAGACTATCTTTTTTGTTTACTCATAATGTAGGATTTATGATAATTTATTTGTTTTGCTATGGTAAATTCTTTACTCTCGTTAAAATGGCCTTCTCTTATAATTTTCTCCAAATAAATAAAGTAATGGCATTATATCTTTTACTAAATTTTGGAAGACGAGAGCTGAAGCATGGCTCAGTTGACGGGTCTATTTATATAGATTGACAGGACTCGAATTTATCATTCTAATACCAACGTTCATATAAAATAACCCTACAAGTTTTATTTTATGAGGATTTTAGTGACAGGATTTGTTTATTATGCTCTGGTTTAGTTTTTGTATAAATGAACAAATTCATTGTCTGTAACTCATTTTAATTTAATTTTTTGGGTACGTGATCACAATTTTAAAATAAATCGATTCATTTCAGATGTATTATATTATAAAAAATTTTTGACTGAAATCCTTAATCTTATGCAACCCTAGCGACACTTGCCATCTGACCGCCTCGGAGATCCTAAAAGTGTTTTTAGTACAGGAAAGTTAGGAAAAATAGCGGAAAAATTATATTATAGCAAATCTCGACTGGCATAGAAGTCATAGTAAGCAAGTCTCAGGTTTCGTGACGAATATACTCGTCATGATTTTTTTGGAAATGAAAACGAAAGCGAAACGTCGAACTCAGAGCTCACGAGATCTCTAAACCAGTGTTTCTCAACCTTGGGTACGCGAGAGCAAGTCTGGGGTACGTTACCACCTCCGGAATTTCGAGGAAACTAACCTTTTTTTTCAATTTACAGCGGTTTATTATTTTTGGCTTAGCTTGGTTATTCAGTGCAAACCGTTATACTACCTTATTTTTATCCATTCTCCCTGAGTCTTTCGCAATATATCGCTCTAAATCTGTTAATAATTATTATTGATACCAATGCTGAGAAGTTTGTAATTCCAACTTATATTAGAATTGCTAAAATTTTGTTTGCTCAAAATGAAGTAGTTAAAATAAAAAATATCCCACATTCAAACGATAAAATAAGAAGAAGAACTGATGAGATGACTGAAGATATAATACAAGTAACAGAAAAAATTATCAAGAAAAACAGTTCGCGTTACAATTTGACGAATATACAGATATTTCGAATTGCGCTCAACTAATGGTGTTTGTTAGATATACTGAAGAAGATAAGTAGGAAATATGTGGGGAAATATATTGCTGTAAATAATTTGATACGGAAATAACGGGCGAAGCCATTTTTAGCTGGCTAAATGAAATAATTCGTAAGCATGGATTATCATGTACAGACGGAGCAGCTGCAATCGTAGGTCGACAACGTCTTATTGCTCGATTAAAAACTGTAAACCCTTAAATAAAGTGGACTCATTGTATGATCCACAGAGAGGCATTGGCCGCAAAAGAGTTCGACGCAGATCTAAACTCTGTGCTAGAGATTGCAGTGAAGATAGTTAAGCTCATAAAGTCTCGAGCTCTGAATTCACGTCTTTTTCGATCGATATGTTGTGACATGGGATCTGACCATATTGCTGTATTACTTCATTCCAATATTTGATGATTGTCACGTTGAAGATTGTTCAGCCGTCTATTTGAGCTAAGGGCTGAAGTTACAGTTTTTCTCACAGAAATCAGATCCGAATTACTATACTATTGAAGTTGTGCAGATTAGTCTACCTTTGTGGCATCTTTGGCAAAATCAATAACTTGAATCTACAATTAAAAGGTTTTAATACAAATATATTAATCTTGCATTATAAAGTAAAAGCGTGCAAGAAAAAACTAGCATTCTGGAAAGGTAACGCTTTATCTGGAAATTCCGTGTCATTTCATCATCTCCGAATTTTGTGCGGAAAATGAAATTCTTTTCGATGAAAGTGTGAAAGCATCAATAAAGAACATTTGACAAATTTGGAATGAAAATTCGAACAATATTTTCCTAGCTTAGATGAAATTGAACGCATTCAGAGGCTTTGTATTTTGAATCCATTTGAGGACAATGCTATTGAGCAAGCAGGGATTTCAGAAGACATGGAGTAACTTTTTAAGATTTCCAGGGACAGTGTAGTAAAGATGCAAGGCATGGGACTTGGTGATGTTACCAAGTTTTGGCAGAAAATAAAAGGTGAATAGAAACAACTAAGTAACATGACTCTCACAGAACTACTCCCATTCACATCAACTTAGAAATCCTATGTCAAGAAAATGATTTAAATGTGGCTCTAAGCAATTTAAAACCTACGTTTAAAAAGTTGATTTCATCCAAACAAGCTCAAATTTCGCATTAAAGTAATCATAATTGTTTGCATATTATCATAATTTTTCTTGCATGAAAATTTTTCTGTATCATTGAATCTATCTTACCTATAATGTTATTAATCATTGTTATATTTGTTATGTTTATTATGTTTCTAAAAAAACTATACGCGTATGTACGCATAAACAAACAAAAATTACACTTATTTTATGTTCAACAATTTTTATGCGTCAAAAGAAAAAACGGGGTACTTTTTAGAAAAAGGTTGAGAAACACTGCTCTAAACAACGCGCAGTCCGTTCGCACGACGAGAGATATGGAACAAGATGCTTGCTATTCCGTCGCATGTTCGCGGAGGAGAGAGTGATGAGAGTCGTGAGTAGGAGTATCAAACGTCAAGCCTGTGTATTTGTCAACAGCTCAATATCAACTTTGTAACCAAATTCTCTTTCGGGAGCAAACGTTTCATTTTTTTTCAGAATGCTCCTCGGAAGCCATTAACGCGGGCTACTGAGTTGAGATCGACTCGAAAACTCGCATTTGAAACCATCGCTAGACATAGAAGTTAAATCGTAAATACTATGGAAAGCAGCGATGTATAAAATTTTAATTCTTATACTTCCATTCGACATGTTTACGCAGTGAATTACAGTCTATTTTATTTTACAAGTCCAAATAAGCAGTTTTTTTCTGTTGCAGTATTTACGAAGTAACCTGTAACGTCGAATACGTTGAAAAATGCGCTAAATAGATAAGGATGGAAAATATCTCGAGATGTTAGATGTTTTGTTATAAAAAAATATTCGGAATAAAATTAATTTTCTTCACACTTCAGTTAGATTCAATTCATGCACTTTATAGGCATTTACATAAATTTAATAAAAGAAAGAGTTAAACGAAACTTTACTAACAATTTTGGTGTCAATTAACATGCTCCTCCCTCATAGAAGAAGCTACCGAGATTCAGTCCGATATATTCTTGAAAAATCACGGCTTGCTAGCAGCTGAAACTGCAAATTTTATCTTTTACCAAAAATTCGCATTAGTTACAGAAAGCCGAAGATAGAAAATTATGCGTTTCTTTTATTTTCCGTGAACGAAATTTAAAGTTTTGAAATGTAAGCTTTCCATTTGACATAAATCGATCAGCGGTGAACCATATGCCCATCTTCGCCACAAAATTTGTGAGAGTTGCCAGTGAATTAATTATAACCGAAAACGTCTACTTTGTTGATATTATGGTTCACGCAAATCATTTTATGGCTACAGGAGCTACCCTGAGCAGCATTAAAATTAGAAGGTGCTCCATATTTTTTATTGCAATGCTCGCTTTTGAATCAAATTACAAGCGAACAGTGCATTTTGCTGTCGGAAAAGCGACGAAACGGAGCTACAGTACCTATTTGAAAAAATAAATACGAATGAAATGCTGCTAAAATGTCGAATGTTCTTGAGAATTTTAATGTACGAATAGTAAAGTAAATACAGTACGTTTTCATTACTCAATCTTTAACAGAAAGTTTCCCTGAACGTTTCTCATGGAAGACTACAACTAGCATTACCTCATTGGCAGTAAAATAAATATCAGACGGTAAATTTTTTTTCGAAGTTCTATTAATTACTAGCTAATTCCTCTCATTATCCAAACAGCAGCTTTTTCTTGGAAATTGCGTAAATAACCAATACAGAAAATGTTTTAGAAATTAATTTTCATTTGTAAGGAATTCGATATGTCCTGAGGACAGAATATAATCACAGGAACAGTTTAAACATTTGAAAATAGGTCATACTCAAGTTTGCTGTTTTTCTCCAGAAATGTCCAGTTAGTAGTGCATACACGTATCTAGGTTTTTCTGCGAACAGAGTCTTCTCATATCAGATAAAATAACGTGTCATTCATTAGGCGTGGAAGCGATCATGTGGGAATAATAATCACGCAACGGTTATTTTCTTAATGTGAATCTTTGCAAACAACAATCACTGTTATCAATCTACCCATATAGAGAATAATAATATCGAGGGATATGAAATGATTGTAAGTGTAATGATGCTATAAATTACTCGGCACCTTTTCACGTTGAAACAAGTTTTGAGAAATAATGATGAAATTAAAAATCGATCGAGGAATTAAACGCATGCGCGCGCGCGCGTGTGTGTATATATATATAAATAAATATATATATATATATATATGTAAGTGAAAGTAACAGTTCACTTTGGGAAGAAGTCCTACGTTGCTACAGATTCAATATACAAGATTTAGAAAACTTGTACCTTTAATACAGACACACAAAGCACGAATTACCGCTACGATCACGCTACCGATTGAGAGTGCTCTCTTAAAATACTAACGCATTTCACTCTTAGGAAAAACTTTGCAAAGCTTTTTTCCGCATTATCTCCTTTTCCTAACTGTCGAAAACAATCTCAGTTTTTTCCCCTCCTCGATTCGACTGAAGCGCCATAGATTGAGAAAACGTTCGATCGGTTCGGAGAAGGCATTTTCGATGTGGGAGTTTACGGAGAAAAAATTAAATGGAATGTGGGCGGCAACCTCGCTCTTTTTCGTGTCGAGAAAAAAGAATGGAGAAAACGGAGGCAGAAACAAATTAGAGATAAAGAGATAGCGGAGGAAAAAGGGTCTTAAGCCAGGAGCCGGCAACCTTTTTGACAAGAAGAGCCATTTTTTCAAAATGTGGATAGAATCAAACATAAGATGAGCCACAGAGCACGTATAATTAAAAAATACGTAATAAATACCGTCAAGCCATATTAAATGACACCTATTTATCTGAAAGCTTCACACACATACCCATACAATGATGTTTTGGAGATAATTCGAAAAAGAACTTGAGAAACAAAAGTATATTTTACATAAGTTATTATTCTATGAAAATATAAGTAAACATGCAAATGAATCAAATAAAGAGATACTTTCAGAAAATGAATCTAGATGAAAATGAGAAAGTTGAAAATGAAATTTTTACTCAACAGCCCATATTGGATCCTTCTATTGAGAACGATTACATTATTATCTATTGAGACCGTCACTGTCATCTGGTGCGCTTTAAGCGGGAGAGTGGGCGTCTGGAGCCGCCGGTCATTCCTCAAAGAGCCGCGGGTTGCCGTCCCCTGGCCTAAGCGAAGTGTGAGCGTTTTTGAAGGGTGTTAGAGATGAACAGAAGACGGGATAGAAGTAGAAATAATGAGAGGGAAGGAGAAAGGCTAGAAGAAGGGGTAACTATAGATCAGTGTTTATCAAACGTTTTTTATCGCGAGGTCGTCGTTTTTTGCCTGGAACTTTCATGTTGAAGAACGCCGCTATAGATGGTGCGAGGGGAAAATAGACGAAAAAAGAGAGTAAATAAATATTTAAAAGGAGAAGAAGAGAGAAATATGCATGGAAAAATAATGGTGTTAGACAAGGTAATAGAATTAAAAAATCTTATCGAGCTCACCTTATAGATTAATAAATTGGTATACCAATTATCTTCGATAGACATGAATAGAGGTTTCTTAAAAACAACTACATGCGTATTTCTTCTACAAAACAGTCTTCATGAGAGGTGATTTACGAGTATGATAGATTCAAAGTTGACATTTACAATCCATTAACGGTGATTGTCAGCCGAAATGCACCTCCAGTTTTCCCAAACATTTCAAGGCTCTATGAGAGATCTACATAGTTCGTCAGGGTGATAGAAGCGTGGATGAACATGCAATGCGGACAAAGGAAAGTCAGATGTAAGACTAAATGAAAGAAAGAGAAAAATATGTAAAGAGACGACTGAAAAGGAAGAATGAGAGGTCTTAAGAAAGATTAAAATTCAAGAAAACGAAAAGAGATTGAGAGTGATACGGATCCAGATGGATTTTAGTCGCACCTAGATCCTCTTTTGTCAGCGAGATGTCTCAGATCATCGTAAATTTTACACGTAAAAGGTGCGAGGAAGTGTCTGCGTCGGTTGGATAGGCGAACTCGTCGGGTAAGTCGTAAGGACAAGGGCGGGAAGAAAGATATAAATGAATGAATGCCCCAAGGCAAAGACGTGAAGATACAAAAGGGTCGGACTCAGCAAGATGCTTTAGTGGGCCCTTCCGAAGAGACGGCCCCTTCTCGGGAAGGAAAAGGGGCAAAAATGGTTGAATGGTTGGGTAGAATGCGGGAGAGGAGAACGAGTTCGGGGAGGTGGCGGCAACGGGAGAAATAAGGTTAGGGGCTGAAAAAAGGAGAGATTGAGGATCTGGCTTTCGAGAGGGATTTCCTGTGGCGCCGCGACGAAAGTTGACGGAAGCTTCCTGGTTCATAATCGGCCGGAAATATATACGTATACATATACAGTAAAACTCGTTTATAACGATGACGCCTAAAACGAAATCTCGGCTATAACGAAGAAATGTCTCGGTCCCTTGGACTTCTCCATAAGGGCATTGGTTAAATTTCTCGGATGTAACAACACACATTATACGAATTCTCGGCTGTAACGAACAAATGTTTGGTCCCGTGGCAAAAAATGCTCCATATATAACGAATTTTGGCGAGTAATGAATAATTTCCTCCCGTTTATCGCGCACTTGTTGCTAGAGGTCCCATTCCTTCCTCTACCCCTTCCATACGAATTTCCACGCTCCCTTTGTTTTGAAATTGATATTAAAAATGTGAAATTTTTATGTAAATTAATGACCATACTAATAATATTAATTGGCCATTTAAAAAATCGTATGAATAGCAATCGAGCATTTTACATTCCGCGAAGTTGATAAGCATCTCTTTGCATGTGTAAGTACGGCATTGAAGTATATTCACTGCAAATACAGTAAAATCTGTGTTTTCCGACTATATTGGGGTTTGTGGATAGCCGATTAGGAGAAATAGCCGGTCAGGGGAGCGTTTTTCGATTTTGATATCTCACATTTAGCAATAACCAAACAAAATTGGACTTAGGTTCACTATCGTACTCCCCAAACATAATTATGTATGGGGTTTGCATTTTCCATTTTAATTCTTCCACACCTAGTTAGATCTGGATACTATTTACCCATTCTTGTTTCATACGTTGCTACGCCTACATGCAAAACAAAAGAGTATTGAAAAGTTAGGGCGTCCGGGAAGTTTGGAGAGTAAGACAGTGAACCTGTTCCCAAAATTGAATTTATTGGATTATATATTTCTCATTTATCTTTATTTACTCTATTAGAAAAGGACGAAATTATTTAATTCTTCTGAACATTTCTGTGAAAACCAGTCATAAATTTTATCCAGTTCCTCCGTTTTTGGCTTATGAAGCGTATAATGTTTATTAATTGATTTACTCGTCTCAGAAGATGACACAAATTTCATTTATTTAGCCTTATGAGCCTTGATACCGTAAAGCGTGGAAGATCCAATGTAGAATTCTTTTGCTATGGCTGCTCTACTTTCTCCTTTTCCATTCGTTTGATCAGCTCCAGCTTCTGTGTTAGCGTTAAAACAACTTTTTCTCTCCTGTCCCTTGCTTTTAGGTATTTATTTTGATGCCATATTCAATGGATCGGTATTACTTTTAACAATAAAAAGGGATAAAACTGGAAATCGTAGAAGTGCACCAAAACATCTAGACAATGGAAATGGCTTATGTAAAAAAAAAGCCACGCTTACTCGGGGTCCTAGAAGTATACGGAGTAAATACGTAATATATACATCTTATATTTTAAGAAATTTTAAAGTGGAAGTAGTGGTATTACACAAATACAATCCACAAAAATATTCATAAAAAAAGAAAAATATAAAATGAACTGTATTTGTGTAATTGCCGGTATCAAGGGTGGCTGGTTCTAAATAGCCGGATAGCACAGCTTTTACTATATGTGTCTACGTGTTATATGGAATGTATAGGCCATAAACCATGTTATATATAGCGAAGTCACGCTCATATCGAAGCAATGAGTCGGTCCCCTCAAATACGTAATAAACGAGTTTTACTGTATCCTCTTCAAATTTTTGATTAATCTGGAACGACAAAGCGTTCGCTCGTGAAATTATTCTAATTTATAATGGCCATTGATGGAAGGCGTTGGAGTAGCCCAGCGTGGGATTTTGGTGATACGCTCTCGGAGAATAAATGTTTTGCTAAAATTTCGGAATTTCTTGACGCGTTTCGATGGCAGATGGTAATGCGCGAAAGGTTTTTGCTTCTCCAACCCGATGAGAGATTCTAGAATAAACTCAACCTCCCTACCCTATAGAGTAAACTAGGCATTTAATGGATGGATTAATTTGCGAGTCAAAATTTTTTAAATAGCATAACAACAGAAACAAAAGGTTTGTTAGGCCATGCAGTTCTGGTCCAATCTTTGATAGAGCGACTGTAAAAAAATAAGCAAGCTACGTTTGAGCATGTGCATTGCGCTCTTCCTAGGCTATAAACATTAAGTTTAAAACATCTCGTCTTTTTGCAAGGCGGATGTTAAGCTTCCTGCGTCGTTTTGATTCCAGCGAGTAGTACAAATTCAATCCTATCTTCTCTTAACTATTCCGGAAAGGAACTTTGGTAGTTCATACATGCATGAATTATATAGGTTTTGCAAGCACAAAAAGAATATTAATAAAATGTAGACGTTCATGCGTAGATTACTATAGAGCAGTTTTTGTGCATGTTGCCAAAAGTAGAATTGCGTGCTTACATACTATTTTCTTGAATTTGGCAATGAAGTTTAAAAATGTTTTCGTCTTTTAGGACTTTTAACATGTTTGTCATAAGATATTAAATTTTTATATAACTTTTATTATAATGTCGTCGTGTATTTTAAAGTTGTCCGCTAAGTGCTACAAAGTTAATGTATACTACACTTATATCCTTGATTTTAAAAATATTGTGGTTTAAATTTACTAGTAAAAAAATAAAAATTGCCAAATTACGTGACAGGGATGCATGTTTTCAACGAGCATGTTGTCATTAAAATGTGTAGGTTAATTGAACATTTCATATTAATTGATTTAATCTCAAGTGTTTTTTTTCAGTCTCTTTTGTTTGTTTGCTTTCAGTCAACTCCCGGCGGAATTCTAGTCTTTGGAAGGAAAAACGAACCAATTAAGCGTTTAGTTAGAGAAAAAAACAAGGTTGAAGTTTTCGTTCAACCCTGTCAATCTACCAGAAACCTTTGTTATTTTGTGCGGTAATAGAAAGATTCATTTTAAAGGTTCGTTTGCGTTTCTTATCGCTATTTCAGCCGATGGAATACTTCTCCTGCATCGCTCCTTTCTCAATTCCCATTTCGTACGATTTCCTATACGGTGGGAATTCCTAAACGAGACAACGAACCATTCAGGCGACACTTCCGCTTTCAGGAACTTCTCCGCACCTCAGCTTCTCCGACACCTTTTTTTTTTGTCGTAGTATAAATACGAAACCTCTGACGAACCCTTTTATTCGGCTCTCCCCTTTTCCGTCCTTAGTTTACCCTCCTGAAATTGGAAGCGTAGGATGACACCCTTTCTCTTTCACCCGTTCTTTCTCGACATCCCGCACTTTGCCTTTCTCTCTTTCTCTCTCTCTCTCTCTCTCTTAGTTACCTTCCGTCTCGAGGCAACCCTTTCTCTCCATGTCTTTTCCTTCCTCCTCAGTCATCTTCGTCGCCATTTTCCTCCTCACTCCGCCACCTTGGAGCGGAGCACCGGCTCCCTTTTTCCCTAACTGCCTCACTTCTGCGTTACCACGGGATACCACGAGAAACTCCTCGGGGGCGATGGGAAGCAAGAGACTGACGCCTCAGATCCTTCCCCTTTTTATCCTCCACCTTAACGCCACACCCACAACCACCCACCCGGCTTCACCATCCTTCCCACAATTCATTCCCATACTTCCCGAGGAATTAGTCCTTCCGGGCCATTAGCTTCGTTTTGCCGTCTTACCTCTTTTACGGCGGCTCCTACCGACTTATTTCCCCCTACATCCACCACCGTTTTCTCTCCCCTTTTTGCTTTCCTCCTCCTATCATCTCGCCAACGAAACGATCGACCCTACTCCCTACTCCTTCCGTTTCCGTGTTCTTCACTCTCACCCCATTTGCCGCGGGCTGATCTTATTTCCTTCATAATTCCCGACACCGCACCGTCGTGTTCGCGTTCGTCAGCTTATCCCCCAAAAACCGTTTAAGAGGGAGGCGGTTTTTACTTTCTCCATGCTTAGTGTAGGGAAAGTATTGTGATGACGAAAAAAATCGACTTCGATATTTCAACGGAAATACACGTTTTGAGGTCCCTAGAACACGTTTAGACTATTTTCGGAATGATGTGTTTGTGTGTGGAAGGATGGATGTGTGTGTGTGATTGTAGGGGCTCTAACTCAAAAAATACTTGTCATATTAATACCAAATTTCACATATAACACTTCAGCATGAGCACAAAGAACTGATTAGTTTTTGGACAATAACGGTTAAACGGAAGTCGAGGTTTATTCGAAACCAGATTCGGTTTTTGCGATATTTCTCCGTTAAAACATCATTATTGTATAAAACAAATATTATAGAGAATATAATTTCCTACAACTTTTATTTGAAACAATTTTCTGTAGCAGTTGTTGTTTAGGAATTATTTATAAATAATCGGTTTTTTCGGTTTCCGCCAAATATCACCTTAAAAACGTCATAGGCAATCTTCGTGAGGACCATAGTTATAGAGAATAATATTTCTTCCAAGTTTTGTTTGAAACAAATTTTTGGTAGAACAATCCATTTCGGAGATACTTTGCTTATCCGTAAATTTCCAGTATACAGCGCCACCAACTAGCGGTGAATTCTGTAAACGTATTCAACATATAATTTACGGCAATAAGGACGACTATCCTTCTACGATACGAAATAATAATTTTACCTTATAATGCTATTCATAGTAATTTAAATATCTATACGCCAAATATGGAGAAAGTCATGTGTTGGCCACATCAGATTTTTTTTGTTTCGTCTTGCGTCTTAGCTCGAACAAATTTGCTGTATTTTTTAAATAATCGAAGGAACATTTTACATTGCGGGACAAAAATAGGGTAGTTATTTCTTATTTTCTTTTTGGAGGTTATTTCTCTGGGGGTTTCATTGCTGGTTTAGATCTACGAGCGGCCGTGTCGGGAAGTCTTGTTTATTTTATTCGTACATTTATTTATTATTATACAAGAGAATTTTATTTAGGAATATTAAAAAGTAAGAACCTCCAACAAATTACATAAAAAGGGAAATTATTTTTTGAGGAAGAAGCAAAAATGATGGAATAACGAAGAATAAGCCGCGATATTAACGGGACCTATAAGGAACGTTATTAAGGTTTTTTTCTACGTCTCATTAAGGAAGGGATTAACTCGTTTTCCATTACATTAACGCGCTTAACGAGTCATTATGCGTCGGAATAACGTCGATATAATAATGAAATAATTATTAGGCCATTTGGAATTATTATTTCATAGTTTTTAGGATTTTTATGAATGAAACGCGTATAAAGATATATATTAAATGAAATTGCAGTCGTTCTTTAACGTAATTTATTTTCAAATGTAGAAGACGGTTTTGGAAAAAATCGGATACGAAAAACAATTTGCAAACGCTTTATCCATAAGTATAGTTATTATCTAAACTTTTAAAGTGGTCGAGGGACTTGATTTCACTTCGTGAGCTTTATTTTTTATTAAAAAATATTGTTTTCCTTATGGAACAATAACTGATCCCAGCCTTACAATTTCACCCTTATTTCCATTAATCGACAAGATATTTTTAATTTTAGTACTTATCCATATCTCGCTATGGAAAGTTATAGTTAATCTAACATTTTTCAAATGCTTAATTTCCAACATTATTCGACGGAATGCGTGTAGTCCATAGTGATGATATTCTTTTGTTCTCGGGTACAAGTTACTTCCGCCGATTGGTTAATCAACACCTGCGATCGTTAAACGCCGCCCATCTTTCTATACACTTAAATTAGTCGACTCTCTTCGTCTGCGGAGTCCATTGAGCCCCTTAGTGTTACGGTGTACTCAGGGTTAACCAGAACAGAGAGCCGTGCGACGCCTCTCCAGGTGGTGGTTTTCCTTCCTAGCCATTCCGGCTCCTTTGGAGGACAGATACTAGGAGCAGTAAACGTCTACAGTGGCAAAATGCCAGGAATAACCGGATAGATGCGCTCGACTCCTCCGCTTTTGCATGCAATGATTTCTACCCGGGTCTTATAGCGGCGTACCTTTAGTGAAGCTTAGCCAAAAGGTTATGGCGACGCCTTTTATGCGTTATAAAATCAGTATAGGCGGGAGAATGAGCAGTAAAACGCGACGGAATTGGAGTCTCGGTGCGCCATTTTGTTTTTTTTCCTCTCTTGCCTTTCTATCCCCGTCCGGAGTTAAGGGCTAATGAAAATTTCTTTCGGACAAATTACGACAAGGGATCGATCTGACGATTTGCTTCGGGATCCCACGTGAAAATTGTCGCGAACATAACTTTTATTTTTCATGAAATATTTTCGTATTAGCGAGGCACAGGCTGTCATTGGATCTTGCCTTGAAGTATAATATATCTAAAATTAAAATGGGGGAAAAGTACATTTTAAAAAATTCCTTCAGATAGATTAAATATATGATAGGAGTTCTTTTCATTTTGCATCTCTAGAAAAACCCACATTTGTTTATGTAGGCTCCAACAGGATGCCTTTGTTTGTTTTTGTTTTGGATACTGTTGATTTAACTGAAATGGGTTCACATAAAATAGGATAGCGAGTAATTTATGATCGAATCTTTTCTTAAGATTAGGCCGATAAATTATTTAAATGGAAGGTAAGGGTTTATTTTTAGAGAAAGTTAGTCTGTCTGATGCAAAAAGTATCTTTAACGGCGTTGTTCTGGCGAAGAAACTACTAACTAGTTCACCATTCGCGTTAATGGCCGTTCGTAAAAAAATCTATTCTCTAATAAAATAAAAAATGCAAAATTTTAGTAATATTAAGTTATTTATTTCTTGAACACCAAATCCTTTTACAAATAGAGGATACTCGGCTAAATCTGTGATACGGATAATTCCATAATAGATTTTAAAAAATGCTGATTCACGTAATTAAACCAGCGTCTGGAAGCGGTTGTGGTGCATGATACTTGTACGGGAGGTATAATAAAACGCACTGGTGTTCTTTCGTGATAATGCTCCCTATCAACGGCAAAATATTTACATGTGTTTTAATAGTCTTCAATTTTCTTGATATCACGGAATTAGCCGAGTTTCCCGCATATTTTTGAACAGTAACAAAAGCATTTATAGGGATATCAATGCAGGATTCTTATCCGCGAAGCAGTATTCTAGCTACCTTTCTACCCAGACCGGCAAAGAAATATTCAACCTGGGTTTCCATCATTTATTTTTGCTTAAGTTGAAATAAGTGATTTTGGAAACTAAAAACATTTCATAAGGTAGCATTTTTCTTTATTCCCTCATCCGGAGAACTTAGACATTCAATTAAAATGTTATCTAGGTTTTGAATCATTTGGCGTATACAATTATTTTATTAGCGCGAATGCGTTGTTTAAAGGTACAAATAGACTATGCGAACGAAGGACAGCGAACAAAAAAATTCAAATAGTGTGTACAGTTGAACGAAGGCGAACGAAAGTGAACGATTGCGAACGAATGCATTCGACGCGGTTCGCTGACAGGGCGGTACATCAAAGGAAGTTCGTGCGCAATGTGGACGGTTAAATAAACAACTCAGCAACTTCAGCAGGAAACTGTTCTAAGCGTCGAACATCAACGAACGCAAACATTCGTTATAGTGTAGACGACTGATCTGATGCACGGTCCGAATGACAAAAAAAGCCGAACATTCGTTCGCTGTCCTTCGTTCGCCTTCGTTCTCACTTTCGCATAATGTATTTGTACCGGAAACCGGATAAGGATAGGAGCCCCGTGTATATCCTCTCTGACAACTCCGTCATCTCCAGAGGCGTTGTCTTCCTCGGAGGTGGAGATGCCGCGCGGTTATACAGGGTGTTTCAAAAAGTGAGGTCAACCGGTGAGGAGGTGGTAGAGGACGTTGATTTGAGAAGAAAACTTAAATAAAGTTTTTCTCAATTCACTACTTTTGATACTTTTTCACTACAAATGATTAGATTAAAAACTATAAATAAAAGTTTCCTTTATTTGCTACGGTTCGTTAGATACAGCGTTTTAAACATTTCAGCAAGAATCTTAATAATAAAAACTCACAAGGGATGGGGCATTCAGTGTTCATTATTGGAGCAAATGTTCGAAATGTCGTCCTCCCTCACGCAAGCATGCCTCAGCGCAGAATCTAATATAGATTCGCACACTCTCCAACAACATCTGCTGTCCTCTAACTTCTTCTGCAGCAGCATGAATTCGTTGCAGGAGATCTTCTCTGTTTGCAACCTCCGTGGCGTACACCTTCTCTTTCAGGCAGCCCCATAAAAAGAAATCCATCGGAGTTAAATCGGGAGACTGTGTCGCCCAAGACATAGGACCTCCTCTCCCGATCCATCGTCTTGGATAGTGTTGATGCAACAGTGGATGTACTGGGCGTGTGAAATGCGCCGGTGCACCATCCAGTTGATACCACACGTGCTGACGAATATTTAGAGGTACATCCTCCAGTAATGTATGCAGTGTCGCTGTAACTCGGAAACGGTAGTGAATTGAGAAAAACTTTATTTAAGTTTTCTGCTCAAATCAACGTCCTCTACCACCTCTACCTCTAACACCCTGTATATGTGCAAGACCGGGAGAACGGTTCCTCCTTCTAACGATCGTCGCTGCATTGGCCGAACATTAAACTGCTGTGGTCCCGCATTTTTTTAAGCCTAGAGGGTCACCGTGAGCGTCGTTAAAACCGTTGGCGGCGTAGAAGTCGTAACCCTGGCGGTGTCGGAGGGGAGGGTGAAAGGAGAATCGGGTTTGAGAGGAGGTGTATGGTTCCGTGTCGTTTTACGGTGTACGAGATGCTCGTTCGGGCATGACTAATGACGATAGAGAACGCGGAAGGGAGAGAGAGGTTTTCGCGGAAAAAACAAACGAGGAACGTTGAATTTTTCGGGGATCAAGAAAAGTGGACGGATATCGAGTCTTCGTTTCGATAAAGGATTTATTTTAATCATTCGGTTTCACGTTTTATTTTTTACGGTCTTTTAAACAAGGTCGGAGCAGCGGACTTTAAATTATGATCAGAATGAGAGAGAGAGAGAGGAAGGGAGGAATAGAGAGGTGTTACCGTGCGGCTGAGAAGCCATTTTGTCGCTCCATTCCAGAAATTTCAGGAAGCCGTTCTCCGAGTTTATGCGGCTTAGTGCCGCGAGGTTTTTGTTTTTCTTCGGTTTCGAGGATTGAAATGGGGATGGAAGAAAGCTGCGTACGAACGAAAGTAATTTGCCAAGTGATTATTTGCACGGGCGACTTGGACGACGACATAGAGTTGGGTTGAGTAAATGAGTTGTACCACTTGTTATTTTTACACGTAAACTGGGGATTTTAAAGGGAGTGTTTTTTCAAAAGTAATCTACTGTCATCCATTTTCTTTCGCGGAATGAACGTAATCTGATCGTGGGATGAGAATTCGCGATAGATATCGAGAAAGATATTTTTAAAATTACGATTTATTCTAAATCGTCCAGGACGTGGAAACTTATTACTTCGAATAAATCCGTTTGTTGTCTTCATTTTGAACAAATGTTTCTTTTTTTTCAATTTTGTCTTAACCGTCCTATGTCTGTATCCCTCTTGATTTCTGTTGTTATTGTTCCAGCTATAATATTTTGGAATGCAACTGTAGACCTTCAGCGAAAATGTATTATTACGGTCGTCTTTTAAGTGATATTTTTCAAGGAAGTGGAAATAAAATTCTGTGGGGGTGACATTGAGGACTAAAGGATAAGAGGTGGGTGGGTAGAATTCTTAACGGTAAAGGTCCCAGCGGAGTTTAGAGAGTACCTCAAGGTTCCGACCCTGGTCCCGATTCAGTATTCCGACTCCCTGAAATGGGATCGGCAACGCAGGTCGCATTCCGAGATGTAGATACAGTTAAAATGTCTAAAGCTCTTAGTGTCAGTCGTATCGCGACAAACATCGGAGAAGGATCGTCGTTTTCCATTCATCCACGGCAACGCTCGAGTGGCTGAGCCAAGAAGCACCGTAAAGGTTTAGCGGAAGCACTTCCGATATCTGGATTACTTGAGATAACAATCCAAAATGGAAGGACGAACGCGTCGCCAATCGAGCCATGTTCTCGCTTTTCTCGTATAAATGCCCAATACCTATTTGTAAACACCTGAACTTGTTCGCTCTAAATTTGACAGTAATTATTTTTTTCAATTATTTACACACACACATTCCACTTTATGCTATGAATTTCATGCATTTGATAATAAATGTTATTTTATTATTATATTATTTTACCCTATAACATGATTATTATTATGTTGTACTTAATTGTATCTTTTTTCTATTACACAACATTATTAAACTTGTATACGCAGTGATGCGGTCGGAAATAACTGTTTAAATAATTATTGTACTTATATTGTTTCTTTAAAAAATTCTCGCTGGGTATACTGTTATAAATATTGTAATATTTTAAAATATTTATTGTGGTATTATTCTATGTGGGCGGAAAAACGAGTGGGTTCTCATGCATCAACGAAAGTAATATCTCAAGGATAATATGCAACTTTGGTATGTGTTTCAAAATTAACCATAACATTTCGTTTTAATTTATGCTCGTATTGTTTTAAAATATCACTTCTCGCAGCAAATCATATTTTTTTTAAATTCACTCGGCAACACGGAAATCGATGGGAGAAATAATCGAAATTATGAAGAGTCGTTTTCGTATTATTTTCGTCCTACTCCATTTAAAATACATAAGTTTATGAATGAATTTCCAACGTGAATAGGATAAAACGTATGTAAGCATTCGCACTCAGAGTCCGCAGCAGGTTCAGATGGAAGACGCAGAGGAGAATGTAAGGAATTGGTGCTAAGGACAGGTCGGAGGTTAATTAAAATTCTCGAGGGCGCTGCGTCACATGCGGTTGCGTTCTAAGTTCACGGGTCACGGGTTTAGCGAGACAAATGACGGTGTTGTGAGCATCGAGAGGGATGGAATACCTAGGATGGATGCATCGCAGCCGACACCAGAGCACTCGGGGGTCGAAGCAGGGCGTAGCGCAAGCATAATTAATAGCCAGAAATTATCATACCCTCGAGTGTTAACCTTAGAATATACGTCGAATCGCAGGCGTCGTCGAAGCAAAAAATACTGTATTGCGATATTTATCGAATACAGGATTCCTTATATTTACGTAACTTTTTATAATGAGTAGTTTGTTCATTTGATTAGTTTCTCTAGCATTTAGGATACATTGTAATGCAACCAATTAAATAAGTTTTGTATTAATAAGCAACTTAAGTACGTACAGCTATATTTAAAATTCATTTGAAAAGTTTCAGCACGAAGGATCTTGCAGTCATAATGGCTCTTTTTCGCATTTATAATGAAAATGCTATTTATTTTCATAAAAAATGAAATAACAAAATTTATTACTACTTAAAGAAAAGTGAAAGGATCTTTATTTAAAAAATATTTTGCATGATAACAACTAATTTGTGAATTTCTGATAGGTAAAGAGTATGCTAACTCTTACAGAAAAAAATCTATCAATTTTAAGGATGAAATAAATATCTATTTAAGAATTGCCGTATACACCTGTAAGGGTCATATATAGGGCAAAACCGCCTTTAACATTTGGAATTTTCGCAGTGTTTTATTCTATCATCGATGGCAATAAAATTATTATAACCAGGCCAAATTTCAAGTCTCTGCGTCATATGGAGCTGCCTCATAATTTTTGTTCCCGTATGGAGCAATACTGGGGCAAAACAGCCCCAAAAATAGGGATTATTACAATATCGGAATCCTTCATTAATCACAGTTTAACATTAAAGGCACTAAAATATATGCCTCTGATTTCCATTAAAAGCTTACCCATATGAAAGCATTAAGCCTGTTGCTAAGAAGCCTATTGTTAGACCAAGAAAAATTACTTTTTTGCAACAAAAACTATAAATTTACGCTAATTCTACTCGGATTTGAATTCTGTCTTCAAAAATAAGAAACTACAATTTATATCCTATCCGAGAGTTTGTCTCGAGTTCGTATCTTGATGGGAAGTCATTTTAAAATGCAAATATGAAAACCTCTACGCCAATTTACATGTTTTCTTATGGGCAAAATATGGGGCAACAAGGGGCCAAAATAGCCCCTAAAAATAGGAATTTCGACAGTTTCGGATTTTTTCCTTCGGTTGTGACCAAAAACCTATAATCCTAACAAATTTCAAGTTTCTAGCACAAGTGGAAGTGCCTCATAATTTTGTATCCTCCTCTATCATTCTATATCGACTCTTCTTACAGAGGATATACGATATAGGATACAAGTAAATGTGTGCTTGCATTCTGCAAGCATTTTCTCTGACCTTAAAGTAAAAATAAAAGCTAAAAAATAATTTTCAATGCCTAAAGTTGCATCTCCGCTCCGAATTACTTGTTTTTCTGTTTTGAAAATATTGGGATAAAAACAACCCCTAAAATTTATAATTATAAAATATTTATAGGTTTTTATCATTTGTTATGAATACCTCACATTTATACGAAATTTCATCAATGTAGCACCTCTAGAAGTGCATTTATATGAATTTCATTGTTTAAAGGTTTTTAATTTTTAACAGCCACAGAAATAAATATTTCCAAATTTTCAATGCTATTTATCACCGGGACATTATTTCGTAACTCTGTAAAAATTTTCAGCTTCCTGGATCTAAGGAAAGTACATAAACATTATAAAACTTATAAACAATATTACTAACATTTCATGGTTTAGGTATTTCTAAATGCGCTATCAAGCTGAAATTTTTTCTACCTGTAGAATTCGCCAAATAATGAAAACGGGAATATAGAAATTTGAAAATTTTTATTCGTTCAGCTTTAATAAATTCTCAAATGTTTAAAAAATTGACTATTGTTTATGTGCTTTCTGTTGATCCAGGAACCTGAAAATTATAACAGGGTTAGGAAATATGGTCCCGGTGGTAAATGACATTGAAAATTTTAGAAATATTAATTGGTGTGGCTGTTAAAAATTAATAAAATTTAAACAATGAAATTCATATAAATGCTGTTCTAGAGGTGCTACTTTGATGAAATTTCGAATCAATGTGAGGTATTCGTAACAATTGATAAAAACTATAAATGTTTTATAGTTATAAATATTAGGATTTGTTTATACCCCAATATTTTCAAAACAGAAAAACGTAATTCGGAGCCGAGATGCGAACTTACGCATTGAAAATTATTTTTGGCTTTTATTTTCACTTTAAGGTTAGAGAAAATGCTTGCAGAATGCAAGCACACATTTACTTGTGTATATATATATATATACAAGTGAATGTGTGCTTGCATTCTGCAAGCATTTTCACTATGAAATGTTAGTAAAATAGTTTATAATTTTTACCGGTCAAGCAAATAATCATTGTTGCAATTTTCCAATTATTCCTCCGATTATTTTTCTCGGCTCACCTATGTATTAAATTCCAGCTCTCCAGCTATTGTAGTTTGGGCCAGACATTAGTATCCTCCTATATCCTATGTATATCCTATATCGTATATCCTCCTCTGTAAGAAGTGTGCTTATAGAATGACAAGTGAATGTGTGCTTGCATTCTGCAAGCATTTTCTCTCATTTAATAAAAAAGACTAAAAGCCGACAAAAAATTCTAATTGCAAAAGAGCCCTGCACCTATTTCAATGCTTTCCTTTTGGGAAATTATCTCAAATTTTAGGCTACCTGGAATCGAACCGGTGACACCTACGCAGGAGTTGTCAAATACTATGGAGATATACTCATGACATCTACAAACCCTGAAAATATCATTTATTTATTCCTCTTTGTTTGGTCTATATGAAGGAATTCATTTTTTCCATGCTTTCTTATGGGAGATATACCGGGTCATCCGGAGTCGAACCCAGGACACTTGCGGTTAAAGCGATAACGGTTCCCTATAGATCTCCTGGGTATCTAACAACCCTCCAAGTTTGAATTCTCCACCTTGTCGGAAAGTGCCATAAATTAATTTTCAAATATGCCGCAATGCTTTTCTTATGGGAAAAAATGGAAATTTAGGAATTTCTTACTTACTTACTTGTATATATATATATATATATATATATATATATATATATATATATATACAAGTGAATGTGTGCTTGCATTCTGCAAGCAGTTTCTGTCATTTAATAAAAAAGTCTAAAAGCCGACAAAAAAATTCTAAATGCAAAATAGCCCTGCACCAATTTCAATTCTTTTCTTATGGGAAATAATCTCAAATATAAGGCTGTCTGGAGTCGAACCGATGACACCTATGCAGGAGCTCTAAAATAATATGGATATATGTTCATGACATCTACAAACCCTGAAAATATCTGCTCTTTATTCCTCATAGTTTCCTCTATATTATGCAGGAATTAATTTCTTCCATGCTTTCTTATGGGAGATATACGGGGTCGTCTGGAGTCGAACCCAAGAAAGTTACGGTAAAAGTGTCAACGGTTCGCATTAGATCTTGTGGATATATAACATCCCTCCAAGTTTCAATTCTCTGCCATATCCGAAAGTGCTCTAATTTAATTTTCAAATATGCCGAAATACTTTTCTTATGGGAAAAAACGCAATTTTCGAAATTTCTGGAGTCGAACCCAGGGCATCTAGGTATGAGATCTCAATTTTTCTGGCGGTTTCTCCATGCCATCTACAATTACTGAAAATTGCAGCTCTCCATCTATTGTAGTTTGGGCCAGATAATAGTATCCTCCTATATCCTCCTCTGTAAGAAGAGTGCTTATAGAACGACAAGTGAATGTGTGCTTGCATTCTGCAAGCATTTTTCTCACCTTAAAGCGAAAATAAAAGCCGAAAAGTAATTTTCAATGAATAAATTCGCATCTGGGCTCCGAATTACGTGTTTTTCTGTTTTGAAAATATTGGGGTATAAACAACCCCTAAAATTTATAATTAAAAAAAATTTATAGGTTTTTAGCATTTCTTGGGAATACCTCATATTAATGCAAAATTACATGTATATAGCACCTCTAGAAGTGCATTTATGAGAATTTCATTGTTTAAAATTTATGAATTTTTAACAGCCACAATATAAAACTTTCATGAAATTCCAAATGTTATTTTCCACCGGAACATTATTTCCTAACTTGGTTAAAATTTTCAGCTTCCTGGATCTACAGAAAGTACATAAACATTAGTCAATTTGTTAAACATTTGAGAATTTATTACGGCCGAACGAATAAAAATTATCAAATTTCTATATTCCCGTTTTCATTATTTGGCGTGTTCTACAGGTAGAAAAAATTTCAGCTTGATAGCGCATTTAGAAATACCTAAACTATGAAATGTTAGTAAAATAGTTTATAATTTTTACCGGTCAAGCAAATAATCATTGTTGCAATTTTCCAATTATTCCTCCGATTATTTTTCTCGGCTCACCTATGTATTAAATTCCAGCTCTCCAGCTATTGTAGTTTGGGCCAGACATTAGTATCCTCCTATATCCTATATATATCCTATATCGTATATCCTCCTCTGTAAGAAGAGTGCTTATAGAATGACAAGTGAATGTGTGCTTGCATTCTGCAAGCATTTTCTATCATTTAATAAAAAAGACTAAAAGCCGACAAAAAATTCTAATTGCAAAAGAGCCCTGCACCTATTTCAATGCTTTCCTTTTGGGAAATTATCTCAAATTTGAGGCTACCTGGAATCGAACCGGTGACACCTACGCAGGAGTTGTCAAATACTATGGAGATATACTCATGACATCTACAAACCCTGAAAATATCATTTATTTATTCCTCTTTGTTTGGTCTATATGAAGGAATTCATTTTTTCCATGCTTTCTTATGGGAGATATACCGGGTCATCCGGAGTCGAACCCAGGACACTTGCGGTTAAAGCGATAACGGTTCCCTATAGATCTCCTGGGTGTCTAACAACCCTCAAGTTTGAATTCTCTCCCTTGTCGGAAAGTGCCATAAATTAATTTTCAAATATGCCGCAATGCTTTTCTTATGGGAAAAAATGGAAATTTAGGAATTTCTGGAGTCGAACCCATGACACCTAGGTATGAGTTCTCAATTTTCTGGCGGTTTCTCCATGCCATCTACAATTACTTAAAAATAGCAGCTCTCCATCTACTGTAGTTTGGGCCAGACATTAGTATCCTCCTATATCCTCCTCTGTAAGAAGAGTGCTTATAGAATGATATATATATATATATACCAGATAATATGTGCTTGCATTCTGCAAGCATTTTCAAATTTTAGCATTTTTACAAATTCAAATTATTCCCAATCGATGTTGTACATAATCATATAACCGTGTCAAATTTGGAGTTTGTAGCTCATTTGGAGATGCCATATAATTTCAATCCTCGTATAGGGCAATAATGGAGCAAAACAGCCCCTAACATTATGAATTTTTACATTCTAAGATTTTTTCCATCTGTTGTAACTAAAAACCCATAATTCTGCCAAATTTCAAGTTTGTATCTCATTAAGAAGTGCCTTATAATTATCAAACTCGCATGGGGACGAAAGAGGTTAAGCCACCCATTAAAAACTGGAATTTTTGCAATTTTACAATTTTATCTTAGTTTGCCATGAAAATTCTATAATCGTGCCAAATTTCAAGTCTCTAGGTCCTATGCAGCTGCCACGCATTTTTTGTTCTCGCATGGGGCCGAAAAGGGGCAAAACCGCCCTTTAAAAATGAGAATTCTTGTAATTTTATCTTAGGTTGCAATGTAATTTCTATAACCGTGCAAAATTTCAAGTCTCTGGGTCCTATGCAGTTGCATCGCCTTTTCTGTTCTCGAATGGGGCAAAACAGCCCCAAAAATGAGGATTATATCAATATCGGATTTCCTTCATTAGGTGTAGTTTAACATTAACAGCATTAAAATATAAGCCTCTGATTCCCATTAAAAGCTTACCCATATGAAAGGATAGAGCTTGTTACCAAGGAAGCCTATTGTTAGACCGAGAAAAATTACAGCTTTTTTACGATAAAAACTATAAATTTATCGGGCTAAACAAATTCATTTCCGAAATTCGGAGAATTTTGGAAAAAAAAACTTCTTATGCGAAAGGTTTTAATGTAAAATGCAAATGCGGTATTTGAATAAATGGAAAGAGGCTGTAATTAATTCCGTTCTTGGTAATTTTTTTTACCGTTAACGCGTTAAGAAAATTGAATGGAAAAATAGAAAGAGATAGGAAAAGTTTTCAGCTGACAGAAGATTTGAAAGGAAAAGAGCTATCAAGACATACGTGAAGAAGGCCGAAAAATAGGAGTATATGGAGAACTAGGTTTAACCATGAATAATCACTGGAAAGACTTCGGTTTATTATCCCTAACCTTTCGACGACGTACGTAACGGCCGCGTTCAGTAAAACACCATTAGGTTCGAGTGTTTATAACTAAGCAACTACAACACATAGAAACAAGAGGAATGTGTCATTTTATCCGAAATAAAGAGATAAGTGATGTAGTCTGGTTATTATACGGATTTTATTGGCCTTTCTAATTAAAAAAAAATATTTTCTTTATTCATTTTCTCCATTTGAATACCATAAAGATGAGTGAAGCTTATATTCATTTGGATTTTAAAATTACTTAGAAACATAGTACGAACTTGAGACTTGGATTATTCTATGAAGGAAAAAACAAAGTTTATTTTTATTGAAGAGAGAATCCGAATCCTGATCGAATTAGCGTAAAAACGCGTTTAGAATGGGGAAAATATGTGATTTTATCAGTTTTACAACAAAGCCTACGATGAGCTACCATGACAACTCTCATTTTCGCCGAAGTCCTATGGTCGTATTCTAGAGGTTTGGTAGCCTCTGGGCGTTTCACTTTACCAGATTTACTAAAGATTGATAAGATGCAATATTTCTAATATCCATTTGAAGGAGAATAGGGGGGGGATACGTATTTACTGGGAGGGTATGCGATTAACGTAGTAGCCGTTCGGGAAAGTCTGCCCAAACCTATAGTAAACGCTGGTAAAATGGGTGACTTCAAGCTTTGTAGAGTATATATACCCCGAGAAGTTGAAGGTTGGTTGGGACTGGTCAGAAGCAAGTGGCTTCTTCTTCCGACCTGGGTCCGACTCGAGTATGTCGACCGATGCTCCCGGTCTTCACCTTGGTATCGTACTCGATGGCGCTTGGGTAATTAGGTACCAAGGGGAGGGGTGACAACGACCGGATACGTTGGAAAATCCCCTCCTCGGGTCGGTCCAGGGAGGTTGCCATGCTAGCCCCCATATTTTTACATTCGTAGCTTTTCTACTTAATTTCTGGTGGTTAAAACCAGTTTTCGTGTGCAACGTTTTGTTCCTTTCTTTATATAAATAGGTAGATAAATGCGATTTTCTTCATATAGACAGGTAGATAAGTGCGAATTTTTGCTCTCTTCCTTAGTTAATGTGTGCTTGCATTCTGCAAGCATCTTATAAGTTTAGCATATTTAAAATTATTCCCAATGAATTTTGAACAAAACTGTATCAACTTTGTAGATCCTTTAGAAGTGCATTATAATTTTATTCGTCGCATAGGGCAATTATTTGGCAAAACAGTCGCTAAGATTTCGAATTTTAACGATATTGGATTTCGTCTTTCTGTTGTAAATAGAAACCCATAATTCTGCCAAATTTCATGTTTGTATCTCATTAAGAATTGCCGTATACACCTGTATGGGTCATATATAGGGCAAAACCGCCTTTAACATTTGGAATTTTCGCAGTGTTTTATTCTATCATCGATGGCAATAAAATTATTATAACCAGGCCAAATTTCAAGTCTCTGCGTCATATGGAGCTGCCTCATAATTTTTGTTCCCGTATGGAGCAATACTGGGGCAAAACAGCCCCCAAAATAGGGATTATTACAATATCGGAATCCTTCATTAATCACGGTTTAACATTAAAGGCACTAAAATATATGCCTCTGATTTCCATTAAAAGCTTACCCATATGAAAGCATTAAGCCTGTTGCTAAGAAGCCTATTGTTAGACCAAGAAAAATTACTTTTTTGCAACAAAAACTATAAATTTACGCTAATTCTACTCGGATTTGAATTCTGTCTTCAAAAATAAGAAACTACAATTTATATCCTATCCGAGAGTTTGTCTCGAGTTCGTATCTTGATGGGAAGTCATTTTAAAATGCAAATATGAAAACCTCTACGCCAATTTACATGTTTTCTTATGGGCAAAATATGGGGCAACAAGGGGCCGAAATAGCCCTTAAAAATAGGAATTTCGACAGTTTCGGATTTTTTCCTTCGGTTGTGACCAAAAACCTATAATCCTACCAAATTTCAAGTTTCTAGCACAAGTGGAAGTGCCTCATAATTTTGTATCCTCCTCTATCATTCTATATCGACTCTTCTTACAGAGGATATACGATATAGGATACAAGTAAATGTGTGCTTGCATTCTGCAAGCATTTTCTCTGACCTTAAAGTAAAAATAAAAGCTAAAAAATAATTTTCAATGCCTAAAGTTGCATCTCCGCTCCGAATTACTTGTTTTTCTGTTTTGAAAATATTGGGATAAAAACAACCCCTAAAATTTATAATTATAAAATATTTATAGGTTTTTATCATTTGTTATGAATACCTCACATTTATACGAAATTTCATCAATGTAGCACCTCTAGAAGTGCATTTATATGAATTTCATTGTTTAAAGGTTTTTAATTTTTAACAGCCACAGAAATAAATATTTCCAAAATTTTCAATCACCGGGACATTATTTCGTAACTCTGTTAAAATTTTCAGCTTCCTGGATCTAAGGAAAGTACATAAACATTAGTCAGTTTGTTAAACATTTGAGAATTTATTACGGCCGAACGAATAAATAATTTCAAATTTCTATATTCCCGTTTTCATTATTAGGCGTGTTCTAGAGGAAGAAAATTTTTCTGCTTGACAGCGCATTTAGAAATACCTAAACTATGAAATGTTAGTAAAATAGTTTATAATTTTCTGTTTTCTATTGGAGAGGAAGTCTTTTACCCAACTCACAATATTAGGGTTTATGCCGTACTTTCCTAGTTTTCCTATTAATTTATTATGGGGTACTTTGTCAAACGCTTTTTTAAAATCAATAAAAATTGCATCAACCTGACTGTTTTTCTCTCCGCATTGCAACAAATCGTTTACGAACAGGGCGAGTTGCGTTTCGCATGACCTACCTTTCCGAAACCCGTGTTGGTTTTTGCTTAGCGAAGAACGACCATCTAAATAACGCAGAACAGAGCTAACGATTATATGTTCTAGAATCTTACACGATATAGGATATAGGAGGATACTAATGTCTGGCCCAAACTACTATAGTTGGAGAGCTGCAATTTAATACCGAGGTGAACAAAGAAAAATAATCGGAGGAATAATTGCAAAATTGTAACAATGTGCATTATTTAGGCCGCTAAAAAGTATAAACTATATTACTAACATTTTGTGGTTTAGGTATTTTCAAATGCGCTATCGAGCTGAAATTTTTTCTACCTGTAGAATTCGCCAAATAATAAAAACGGGAATATAGAAATTTGAAATTTTTTATTCGTTCGGCCGTAATAAATTCTCAAATGTTTAACAAACTGACCAATGTTTATGTACTTTCCGTAGATCCAGGAAGCTGAAAATTTTAACAGACGTAGGAAATAATGTCCCGGTGGTAAATAACATTGAAAATTTTAGAAATATTTGTTACTGTGGCTGTTAAAAATTAATAAAATTTAAACAATGAAATTCATATAAATGCACTTCTAGAGGTGCTACATTGATGAAATTTCGCATAAATGTGAGGTATTCAAAACAAATGATAAAAGCCTATATATATATTATAATTATAAATTTTAGGGGTTGTTTTTACCCCAATATTTTCAAAACAGAAAAACAATTAATTCGGAACCGAGATGCGAACTTATGCATTGAAAGTAGTTTTTCGGCTTTTATTTTTACTTTCAGGTGAGAGAAAATGCTTGCAGAATGCAAGCACACGTTCACTAGTATCGTATATCCTCCTCTGTAAGAAGAGTGCTTATAGAATGATATATAGGAGGATACTAATGTCTGGCCAAAACTACAACACCTGGAGAGCTGGAATTTAATACTTAGTTGAATCGAGAAAAATAATCGGAGGAATAACTGGAAAATTACGACAATGTGCATTATTTTGGCCGCTAAAAATTATAAACAATTTTACTAACATTTCATGGTTTAGGTATTTCTAAATGCGCTATCAAGCTGAAATTTTTTCTACCTGTAGCATTCGCCAAATAATAAAAACGGGAATATAGAAATTTGAAAATTTTTATTCGTTCGACCTTAATAAATTCTCAAATGTTTAACAAATTGACTAATGTTTATGTGCTTTCTGTTGATCCAGGAAAATGAAAATTATAACAGGGTTAGGAAATATGGTCCCGGTGGTAAATGAGATTGAAAATTTTAGAAATATTAATTGGTGTGGCTGTTAAAAATTACTAAAATTTAAACAATGAAATTCATAAAACTGCTGTTCTAGAGGTGCTACTTTGATGAAATTTCGAATCAATGTGAGGTATTCGTAACAATTGATAAAAACTATAAATGTTTTGTAGTTATAAATATTAGGATTTGTTTATACCCCAATATTTTCAAAACAGAAAAACGTAATTCGGAGCCGAGATGCGAACTTACGCATTGAAAATTATTTTTGGCTTTTATTTTCACTTTAAGGTTAGAGAAAATGCTTGCAGAATGCAAGCACACATTTACTTGTATATATATATATATATATATACAAGTGAATGTGTGCTTGCATTCTGCAAGCAGTTTCTGTCATTTAATAAAAAAGTCTAAAAGCCGACAAAAAAATTCTAAATGCAAAATAGCCCTGCACCAATTTCAATTCTTTTCTTATGGGAAATAATCTCAAATATAAGGCTGTCTGGAGTCGAACCGATGACACCTATGCAGGAGCTCTAAAATAATATGGATATATGTTCATGACATCTACAAACCCTGAAAATATCTGCTCTTTATTCCTCATAGTTTCCTCTATATTATGCAGGAATTAATTTCTTCCATGCTTTCTTATGGGAGATATACGGGGTCGTCTGGAGTCGAACCCAAGAAAGTTACGGTAAAAGTGTCAACGGTTCGCATTAGATCTTGTGGATATATAACATCCCTCCAAGTTTCAATTCTCTGCCATATCCGAAAGTGCTCTAATTTAATTTTCAAATATGCCGAAATACTTTTCTTATGGGAAAAAACGCAATTTTCGAAATTTCTGGAGTCGAACCCAGGGCATCTAGGTATGAGATCTCAATTTTTCTGGCGGTTTCTCCATGCCATCTACAATTACTGAAAATTGCAGCTCTCCATCTATTGTAGTTTGGGCCAGATAATAGTATCCTCCTATATCCTCCTCTGTAAGAAGAGTGCTTATAGAACGACAAGTGAATGTGTGCTTGCATTCTGCAAGCATTTTTCTCACCTTAAAGCGAAAATAAAAGCCGAAAAGTAATTTTCAATGAATAAATTCGCATCTGGGCTCCGAATTACGTGTTTTTCTGTTTTGAAAATATTGGGGTATAAACAACCCCTAAAATTTATAATTAAAAAAAATTTATAGGTTTTTAGCATTTCTTGGGAATACCTCATATTAATGCAAAATTACATGTATATAGCACCTCTAGAAGTGCATTTATGAGAATTTCATTGTTTAAAATTTATGAATTTTTAACAGCCACAATATAAAACTTTCATGAAATTCCAAATGTTATTTTCCACCGGAACATTATTTCCTAACTTGGTTAAAATTTTCAGCTTCCTGGATCTACAGAAAGTACATAAACATTAGTCAATTTGTTAAACATTTGAGAATTTATTACGGCCGAACGAATAAAAATTATCAAATTTCTATATTCCCGTTTTCATTATTTGGCGTGTTCTACAGGTAGAAAAAATTTCAGCTTGATAGCGCATTTAGAAATACCTAAACTATGAAATGTTAGTAAAATAGTTTATAATTTTTACCGGTCAAGCAAATAATCATTGTTGCAATTTTCCAATTATTCCTCCGATTATTTTTCTCGGCTCACCTATGTATTAAATTCCAGCTCTCCAGCTATTGTAGTTTGGGCCAGACATTAGTATCCTCCTATATCCTATATATATCCTATATCGTATATCCTCCTCTGTAAGAAGAGTGCTTATAGAATGACAAGTGAATGTGTGCTTGCATTCTGCAAGCATTTTCTATCATTTAATAAAAAAGACTAAAAGCCGACAAAAAATTCTAATTGCAAAAGAGCCCTGCACCTATTTCAATGCTTTCCTTTTGGGAAATTATCTCAAATTTGAGGCTACCTGGAATCGAACCGGTGACACCTACGCAGGAGTTGTCAAATACTATGGAGATATACTCATGACATCTACAAACCCTGAAAATATCATTTATTTATTCCTCTTTGTTTGGTCTATATGAAGGAATTCATTTTTTCCATGCTTTCTTATGGGAGATATACCGGGTCATCCGGAGTCGAACCCAGGACACTTGCGGTTAAAGCGATAACGGTTCCCTATAGATCTCCTGGGTGTCTAACAACCCTCAAGTTTGAATTCTCTCCCTTGTCGGAAAGTGCCATAAATTAATTTTCAAATATGCCGCAATGCTTTTCTTATGGGAAGAAATGGAAATTTAGGAATTTCTGGAGTCGAACCCATGACACCTAGGTATGAGTTCTCAATTTTCTGGCGGTTTCTCCATGCCATCTACAATTACTTAAAAATAGCAGCTCTCCATCTACTGTAGTTTGGGCCAGACATTAGTATCCTCCTATATCCTCCTCTGTAAGAAGAGTGCTTATAGAATGATATATATATATATATATACCAGATAATATGTGCTTGCATTCTGCAAGCATTTTCAAATTTTAGCATTTTTACAAATTCAAATTATTCCCAATCGATGTTGTACATAATCATATAACCGTGTCAAATTTGGAGTTTGTAGCTCATTTGGAGATGCCATATAATTTCAATCCTCGTATAGGGCAATAATGGAGCAAAACAGCCCCTAACATTATGAATTTTTACATTCTAAGATTTTTTCCATCTGTTGTAACTAAAAACCCATAATTCTGCCAAATTTCAAGTTTGTATCTCATTAAGAAGTGCCTTATAATTATCACACTCGCATGGGGACGAAAGAGGCTAAGCCACCCATTAAAAACTGGAATTTTTGCAATTTTACAATTTTATCTTAGTTTGCCATGAAAATTCTATAATCGTGCCAAATTTCAAGTCTCTAGGTCCTATGCAGCTGCCACGCATTTTTTGTTCTCGCATGGGGCCGAAAAGGGGCAAAACCGCCCTTTAAAAATGAGAATTCTTGTAATTTTATCTTAGGTTGCAATGTAATTTCTATAACCGTGCAAAATTTCAAGTCTCTGGGTCCTATGCAGTTGCATCGCCTTTTCTGTTCTCGAATGGGGCAAAACAGCCCCAAAAATGAGGATTATATCAATATCGGATTTCCTTCATTAGGTGTAGTTTAACATTAACAGCATTAAAATATAAGCCTCTGATTCCCATTAAAAGCTTACCCATATGAAAGGATAGAGCTTGTTACCAAGGAAGCCTATTGTTAGACCGAGAAAAATTACAGCTTTTTTACGATAAAAACTATAAATTTATCGGGCTAAACAAATTCATTTCCGAAATTCGGAGAATTTTGGAAAAAAAAACTTCTTATGCGAAAGGTTTTAATGTAAAATGCAAATGCGGTATTTGAATAAATGGAAAGAGGCTGTAATTAATTCCGTTCGTGGTAATTTTTTTTACCGTTAACGCGTTAAGAAAATTGAATGGAAAAATAGAAAGAGATAGGAAAAGTTTTCAGCTGACAGAAGATTTGAAAGGAAAAGAGCTATCAAGACATACGTGAAGAAGGCCGAAAAATAGGAGTATATGGAGAACTAGGTTTAACCATGAATAATCACTGGAAAGACTTCGGTTTATTATCCCTAACCTTTCGACGACGTACGTAACGGCCGCGTTCAGTAAAACACCATTAGGTTCGAGTGTTTATAACTAAGCAACTACAACACATAGAAACAAGAGGAATGTGTCATTTTATCCGGAATAAAGAGATAAGTGATGTAGTCAGGTTATTATACGGATTTTATTGGCCTTTCTAATTAAAAAAAAATATTTTCTTTATTCATTTTCTCCATTTGAATACCATAAAGATGAGTGAAGCTTATATTCATTTGGATTTTAAAATTACTTAGAAACATAGTACGAACTTGAGACTTGGATTATTCTATGAAGGAAAAAACAAAGTTTATTTTTATTGAAGAGAGTTGACTTTTAATGTGTACAAGGAAAACGCTTTGTAACATCCACTATTTTCAATTCACGACTCGAGTTTCAATGTACAAGTATACTACGACTCCATCAAGCCAGGCCAACTACCGCCAATTTTAGATTTCTTTTTTCTGAAGATGACTTTTTCTCCCATTTTAAAGACGTTTTCTTAAATGAAACAAGTAAGATACCATTACTAAAGCAAGAGGTGGAAGGACGTTTTCTTAAAATTTTTATGGTTCTGATGCAATTTGGGATTTGGGTTTAGGGGGCAAAACGAATGAAACTTTTAAGTTTGAGTTTTCGTTTTTCTTTCACAGTCCTTAACCAACGAAATATTTTCTTTAAATTTCTTTACATTGTTTGAAGTTATAAAATATTCTAGATTTTCTGTGAGTTTTTTGCAGCGTTTTAAGAATTTTCACTATGAATGTTGTATATTTCGAATGGCGATATTTTTTTTATTTCCAACCTCTTCATTTTCTGAAAGCTATGGAAAATTACAGAACATTTATTTACTATTTTTTTAATTTGCAAAATAATGTGGAGTGCTTTGGACATTTAAATGCTTTAAGAACTGTATTTTACTAATACGAACCCACTTCAATAGAAATTTTCGTATAAGCTCATCAAATACAAATAATAAATTTGCCTCCCGCTTTTGGGAGGAGGAAACCCGCATCGCTGAAATGTAAATCTTCCGTAGACCTTCACACTAGTGAAAAATTCACTCCTCTAGCTTCAGTAATTTGGCTGCAATACAATACAAAAGTTTATTTTTTTATTTTTCTATTTTGAAGTTACCTAGCGGAAAATATATGAACTACTGGTAAAATCCAATCGGTGGATAATACATATATTGATAAAAGCTATATAATTCAAATATACTAATCCAAATATCTTTTAAAACAAAAAAGTTGATTGTTCACAGAAAGAGTGAGCACATTAGGGCGTTTTTACATTAATGAAAACGTGCTTATGTGATCACTCCGTCTGTCTCTAAGCAATCAACTTCCCGACCAGTTTTTTTTCCTTTCATTCCGAAGATTGAACTGAAATAAATAGTAAAAGGATATATAAAACTCCACAAATGACACCTGATGGTGTTAAACCTATTATAGAATGCCTTAATAAGATTGCTATGCGAGTCATGACAGCATCACATTTATTTCGCTCACTGATAAGGACACATTTATTATCGCAGGTAATATCGTTACGTTTTATTGCATGTCATTATGCGGAATTAATTAAAACGGGAATGTAATGAATCTTGTATACTATGCATAAATGAATAAAGTTTCATTGGTGTAAATTTTTAATTAATATGGATTTTAATTTAAATCGATTAAAAGGCCACGCGCGAAATAATTCGCACAAAACCTTTCCATCCGGTGCGTATTTTTGGCATTTGATTCGATTTTGGCTTCAATAATGATTGCACGTAATAAAAACAACTATCAGAACGAAAAAATTAAGTTTGCATCTTTTTCTTCGCTTTAGAAAACGATTTTTCGGCATGAGATCGAAATTTCTTCACGTTAATACATGTTTAACGGTGAAATTGTATTACCTTATCATATTTTTTTCTGCGTGTTTAACGGTGATTTTACATTTCCTTGTCATTAAAGGTTCATTTTCAATTGGACAGTTTTAACTTTTTCGGTGTTTCTCCACGTGCCACAATCCTACACTTTTATTATCCCAGTAAATTAATTTTTCTTCTTTCATCGTCCCCAAACAGCGAAAGCGAGAGCGATATCATCCGTTAAAAATAATGCTCTCGCTAACATATCCCGCGTTTTTACGACGGCTCCCGAACGGGACAGCAGCGCAGTTGCGCCGTTTAGATTGCTCCTGTAAAAGAATAAGGTCGCATCCCCATCTATTAATCGTTGATCCTGCGTCGTCGTTCGATAAAACGTATTGCCTAGTATATTCCGAAGAAAAATTTCGAAATTGCCAGACATGGCTATAATCGCTTAACTGATCATAAACAGCGATTGGACGGATGAGATTTTCCCAGTTACTCGGTGGGAAAAAACGTGACATGCAGTAATATAGTAAATCACCGTAACCATACATTTTTGGAGTCCTGTTTGGAAGACTGTGAAGTATAATTTATTTTTAATGTTTAACACGGCATTTTTTGATGAATTTAATTAATTGCGAAAGTATAAGTTTAAAAATGATGAAACGATCATCAGGACTACAGATAGGAATACCATCATCGGCATCGGTTAGAGAAATATCGAGGTTCACCAGATTCACATTTCAGTTGCAAAGTAGCCGTAATCGATGGAATGTGGCTTTCATTACTATTTTTCTGCCATTGTTCGTTCCTATCGTGTTTAGACGCCGTTATATGAAACCAAGACACAAATGAACATCGAAAGGAATAAACACGTGATTGGAATTCCTTCTTAGGGTGTGACGGAGGCCGTCAAAAATGGAGGCAATTTAGTCAGGAATACTTCAAGAACATTAAAAAGAGATATGGAGATAGGCAGATAGAAATGGAGAAGAATGATGATAGAAGGATATGAATTATTATAGAATGAATGCAAACTGAGAGGGTAAAAGGAAGATTGAAATTTACGAAAGGAAGGTCGAAAACTGTATACCAGGAAAATATATTGTTAAAATTAGTATTTTAATTAAAACGGAATTTTAAAGAATTAAACGCAACGTAAAAATTTACTGCTTCAAGATTATAGAACCTACTATTGCAAGGGAGGAATTGGGCAGTCTCCCTTGAGGGAGAAGGGGCAGCCTGTAAGAAGGGGGAGTGGAGAGAAAGGGGAGGAGACCTATCGCGCCTAGCCAGGGGCGGATCCAGAAACTTCTCAAGAGGGGAGGGGGGGCGATCGCCCCTCCACCTATCGAATCCGCCCCTGCCAACTTCCCTATATTTTGAAAATCCTTACCCCTATCAGAATCCTTCTTTCCTTTGCTATACAGACCTAATCTGCGGCGTATAATTGAGGATTTTTGAGCGAAATGAATTTAAGAAAGCGCCTAGTGGATCGTCCCCATCGCCCCCCCCCCCTCCCCCCTCCTTGGATCCGCCACTGCGCCTAGCCATATCCTAATTACGCCACCATGGCACAGAACGAAAAATTTTCCCGGAAGTAAAAAGATCCGGTAAAGCCATTGTCTACGGCGTGCATATAAATATGCATAGAGTGGAACCTCTAAAACTTAAACTTCAAAAGAAAACAAAATATATTCGAGCTCTGGAAAATTCGAGTTGTGGAACTGCATTTTCTCACGTCTCTTTCCGTAAAATTTAGATATAAAAACCAGCTGGAAGTTTTTGTTATTTTATAAATCACAGTAAATCATTTAAAAATTTCCAATGATATTTTATCAAAATTTATACGTTTTTCAATTTTCGTTGCTGCGCTCCTCTTTTTTCTTTCAATAATGTTAGCACCAGATTCAAGTTCACAATCTGCATACATATATTCATCGAAAGTGGATTCCACACAAACTTGTTTTTAAAGTTGAACCATTCAGATAGCTGATTTTCCATTCTTCCTTTTTCCATTCTTCTTTACATACTCCAGGCTTTATAAAACTTTTTGAAATCGTATCTGAGGCAACAATGCCAGGATTTGTTTGCCTCCATAATGCAGTCAAGAAGAGTTAAACTGAACATTTTCCTTTCATCAGTTCTTAACATTTTCACATTTGTTCTTCTACGATTATGATTCTTTAAGTGCTTCCCAATACCTTTATCCAAAGGCTATAGTTTAGATGTCACGTTGGGTGATAAAAACAGAACTTTAAGATCCAATATTTTTTTTACTTAATATGTTAGGATGTGCCGGACAATATCTACAACCAAAAGGATTATTTTCCTTCTTTCCCTGAATCGATTCACATTCAGTAAGACGAGCTTTATCTTACAATTAGAGCAAATTGCAGTATCTGCCGCGTAAGCTGTCACAGTATCAATGCAAAAAAACGAGCTATGCGTCTCGAAAAATATTTTCAGAAGACCGAGGCATAGCACTGAAAACCGTGACATAACATCATACTTAAAGCAAACTTAAAAGCCTTATGTAGAGTCGAAATATAGGGATATGTATTTACCGGAAATTACGACTTAAAGAAAAAAATTATTTGGGAAATATCTCCTTCGAGTAATAGAAACTTTCAGTTATGGGAATCGTAGTTTATAGAAAGAAATAAAATGAAAGCAGAGATTTTGACCAGAAATAAAATCGAGTTGTGAGAAATTCGAGTTGTGTGTGTGTGCGCGTGCGTGCGTGCGTGTGTGTGCGCGCGTGCGTGTGTATAGTGTGTGTGTGTGTGTGCGTGTACACACACATATATATATATATAGTATATACATATATATGTTTATTTGTTTATATTTCTATTTATTCGTAGAGTTTAATCAGACTTAATAAACAAGCTGTGCAAAAAGTACACGAAACAAAGGCGAGTCCACACACACGGGCTGCTTGGTTAAAGGCTTAGAGAAAGACAAATTCCATCACACGCGGGGAAAATAAAAACACCCAGCTGTTTCCAACCCCTTGAAAAAAAATTGAGACGAAAGAGGAAGATGGAGGAAGGCAGGGAAGGAGGGAAAGCGAAAGGTCAGATTAAATTTGCACGCTCTCTTCCCTCCCCTCATCTCTCTCTCTCTCCCCTCTTCTTCCCTTCACCCAGGACCCCTTCTGATTCCCTACAGAGACGTATTCTGGACTGAACTTGGGGAAACCCTCATTCCATCACTTTCCCGGCCTTTTCACCCTTCTCGTCTTCTCTTCTTCCGTGACTGGGCGTGGTTAGTCACCCCAGAGGTACAAGGTGGTGTTTCGAGTGAGAGAGAAAGAGATGGAGGAAAGAATTCCCCAAAAAGGAAAAAGTAAATGGAATAAAGTGAGGTAGGGAAAGAAACGAGAGGAGGGTAGGCCAAACTCGTTAGATAAGGCGTCCAAATGTTTAATTCGCATCAAGGCCCTTTCTTCTCTTTTTTTTCCTTTCTTTTACTTGCAAGATAGAGAGGGTGGAAGTTAAGAAAGAAAAAGGGGACATCTCTTTCTCTCTGGAGCGCGAGATATTTACGTCTGGGTGGTTCTTGAGGCAACCCTTTTTCCTTTACGTTTTCTCGCATCCTTTACGTTCTATCCCCTTTACTAGACTCTTGAGGGTCTCTTCCCTCTTCCTCCTCCTCCTCTTCCCATTCTTTCACCTCAATTTATCTTTCTATATCGCCACCACAGCTCTTCATTTTGTGCTTCCTTCCATTTTTCCTTCTCTCTCTCTCGAGTTAGACCATTCGCAGTCAGCGCCATCTCGGAACAAATTTTGCAATTCTGAAAAATGGTGGAGGGAGAAAGGGGGGGGGGGGGGGAGTTAGATAGAGGAAGTGAAGGGCGGGAAACAAGGAACTCATTCTTTTGCGCCCTCTTCTCTCCGCTTATCACTTCGTTCTTCTCTCTTTTCCTCTCCGGCTTGACTTATCTCTCCCATTTTCCCCTAACACCTTGTAAAAAGAAAACCTAGTACATACATGTCGCCGCGGCGTTACTTTTGGTTCCTTTCATTCCATTTTTCTTATGTATTTGATCCAGTTTTGAACGTTTTTCTTTCGACGAAGCTTTCTCCCTTTCACTTTATATACGTAGTATTTTCATTTCAAGTTAATTCCTTTGCCCGGTATTACGCGGTCTTACGTTGTCCCCACATCACAAAAACGCTTGCAAAATTTTTAATGTGCGCTTCGGCTCAATAGAGGAGTGATTCCCCGGTGTTTTTGCGGTCCCGGGGAACCTTTCGAAGATAAACGGCATTTCACGGCACCCCCACCTTCAAACGAGATTATTTTTCTGTAGATAAAGGTGCATGTTACAGCGATTGGCCGCATTCCCTTTATTGAAGGAAAAATCCCTTACTCTATTGACTGATAAACATTTAAAAATCATTCTTTTATTTAGTTAACAAAGTTTTCTCGCTGTACTCTAACAATAAACCGCGGCAGTCAGTTTGAGAGCTGCTGTCCTATAGAATAATGGACCTCGTCTAATGGCTGAAAACAAGATTCAGGAATAAGCTCATGAAAAATTAATTATTTATCTTAGGTATCTTCAATGTGCTATGAGTATTGGAGATACCAAAGATAAGTACTTAATATTTCAAGTGCCTATCCTTCAATGGGTTTTAGAAATTTAGACTACCCGTGCTTTCCACTACGTTGAGCACACCTCATTAATTCAGTTCAGTCGTTAATCTCTCGCCTTTCTGCTAACAATTTTTTAAAGGAATATTGCTTAATACCATAGATACACAATTGAAGGACTTTAAAAAATGTTTCGAGAATAAAAAATATACTCTTTTTTTTTTATACGTGTGGAGTATATCGGTTGTATTTCCATTTCCATGACGACAAGCTATTCGACGTCTTTATAATCGGAACAACAAGAGAACGTATTTCCGTGACATTTACGTGAAAATTTCAGTCGTTCAGAGTAAAAAGTTCACGGCTGTTTAAAATGCATAGAACAGAACGTCAGCTACTACTGGCGGAGTCGTTCTCGCCTAAAAAGAAAAGAATGCGTTTATTGTGTGCAGGGTATTTCTTTGGATTTAGTTGAATCCCTTTCCTTTTAACGTATTCATGCCGACCTGCCCTCCTAATCTCTCTCTCCCTCTCTCTCTCTCTCCCTCTCTCTCTCTCTCTCCCTCTCTCTCTCTCACGCTCTCCTCTGAAAATCTCTTGCAACTCGACCTTGACTGCATAAACGACTCGGAAAAAGAAACGGAAGAGATTCCACCGTTCCACAAAGCGACCTCTTTCTCTTAAATGTGCTCCAGCATCATCTCATCTCGCGACTTTTTCCCCTCACTCTTATCACTCTACCCCTCTCCATCTCTCTCCCTCCCCCTCCCTCTGCTTCGGTCCCATTTCGTATTGGTTGAAGATTTTGCATTTAAATTTAAATATAGATATGGGAATATTTTCAAAAGACATGAGATTTTTTTAAACGAGGTACAATGAAACGCAAACTTACTAGTATTGAAAAGAATTTTTTTCGGATCTTTTTATATGATGGGGTTGGAAGACAATGTTATTTCTAAAGTTCTTTGGGTCTCATATTTTGTTATGTAGGTAAGATAGAGTTATTTTTGTCCTAAATAATTTGGAGAGAGGTTTTTAAACTTTAAAATGTCGTATTATACCACATAAATTTAGATCCTTTACAAAACGTACGTCAAAGAGGTTAACTTATTTTTCAGTTTCTGGAGTTAACATAAAACAATTACTTTCCTTGTATTAATGAAATGTTAATGTTCTAACGTAATGCAAGGCTAAATATTTGTATTCACTCAAGCACCGTTATACATTATTGACCTTTTAAATCGTTGTTATAAAATCAAGCGATGCGTTGAACTTCATATACTTCCAAAAAATTCCTATAAAAAGTTTTATCAGTTACTTTCCATGTGCAAGTGGATATCCATTTATAATATGGAATATGTACATTTCTTAAACTAATGCGATGTGGGATATTGTTTTCTACATATTTACAAAAGGTTCATTTTCCATTTTCCGGGGAAATCACAACACCATAGCCGCTAGTGCATCTCTTTAATTTGTATCTTCAAGAAATCCACCTCTCCTCTATATTTAAAGCTGATCGGTCCGGCGTTTTCAAAATCATTTAATTATATCTCACACGAGATAAAAAAGTGCTGGAGAGGAATTATCTCCTCTCATTTAGGTGAAATTAAAACGCTTTCAAAACAACTCAATCGACGTAGAAACGAGCACCGCAAAAAAAAACTCTCTCGCGCATATGTTCGACTACGCTCTAGAAATAAATAAATAGAAACGTGGACGAACATTTTTTTTCAACGTCGTCTTGGCAAAGAGTCGACTCGTTTGCGTCGCCGCGCTGGTTCGCCGAATGACCCACATAAACGCGTTATGCTACTCGTGACCACGAGTATAAATCGAACTGTGGAAGACGAAAGGATTTAGAGCAGTCATGTGACCGGAACGAGATCGGACCCTTAATACAACGACTGTGTATGCGGGCGTCCTGGTTTCGAGACTTAATTGAATCTTCAATGCATTCGGAAACGTATATTCATAACCGTCCATCGATTAGGTAAGGGAGAGGCAATTTCCCCTCTCTCTTTCTCTCTCTCTTCCCGTTCCTTGCTCAAAGGTAGATCTAGACGGGTCCCCCTCTCAGCCGCAGTCTTAGAGAGTGTGGGAAGATACAGAGAGAGCGATGAGTATTCCTTAAAAGGCGTATTAGGTTGTAGAGAGGAGTTTCTAACGATGGTGCTAGCAAGGAAGAGAAATGAAAGGGATGAGGAAAGAGGCTGAAGGGGTAGGGAACTGTGGGCGTGGGTGGGATGGAGAGAGGCAGTAGCAGAGAGAGAGAGAGAGGGAGAGGGGGAGAGAGAGAGATAGGAGGGAGTGGAGGGGAGAATGAGTGGGCGAGGAAGATGTGGGTGAGAAAACGCTGGAAGGGTAGAGTGAAAGGATAAGGGAGGAAATTCGAGGAATTAGTGAGAGAGGTCTCGATCCTGCTTTAAAATGAATCAGAGGAACTGGACGAATCAAGGGAACTGTTTGAGTGGAGAGGACGTCCCATTACTTGGATGTTTTGGACGAAGAAAACTCGTCTCTTCTGCCGAAAGGAATTTCTATTCGCTACGTAAATTGAAGGAAGAAGACACACACTATCGAGATGTAATTTTGCGGGCAAACGTGCTTCTTTCTTTGTTTGTTTCAATTCAGCCCGGATCTTTAAAAATTGTCAGGCTAGCGTCTTTGGAGGAGAAACACATTTTTATTTTCGTGCTCATTCAAGACAGTAAGAATTAATTACTTTGCTACAAAGAGCCCCATACACGATCAGATAAGATGCGCAAATTAACACTTCTAAAATCATGTGCAAACTAACTGAACTGAGAAATGAACCTCTGTTGCCCTTACACAAGATTTAAAAAATTGCGAATTCCTGTCTTGAGCAAAGCCTCTGAGTGATCTAAGTGCTTTGTTGGCTGGGATTGAGATGGGGAAAGACTGTGGATTTAACTGAGAAAATGATAAGTTTTATTCATTTAAAATACTCGTTATTTTAACTGTACAAATGCGCAATTTACTCATTTTTTACCTCAGTTATGATGACACACATTTAACTTGCGCATTTTAACTGATCGTGTATGGGACCCTTTAGAGTAGTGAGGATTTTTTAATATTTTTGAACAACTCCATTGAGTGGTTTCAGAAGAAGATCCCTAAACATCTGGGAGTAAAAAAACAATTTTTTGTAGTAATATTTTTGTATTATTTGTAATATTTTCAACAGCTCAATCCTAGTTCGTTAGGTCAGATTTATTGGGTAAATCGCAATCGCTGTCAGATTTTCTCTGTTAGCAGCAACATTTTACGCTGTCTGACATAAATTGATAGGGTAATCTTCAGCACCAGATGAAACCAGAAACACCGATCTAGTCTTTATCAACAAGCCTCAAATGAGTGAACTCCATCAAACACAAAGCCGTGTCTCCGCGCGGTCTCATTAAGTGAAACCGAAATAAAGGAGAAAAGTAGTTCGTTAACCCGAAATTTTCGGAAAAGAGATGAAGAAAAATTGACTCTCACAGGACACATATTTTTCTTACAAGGACACCGTCTTTTTATTCCTACCTTTTCCACCGAACGCACGCTTCCGGTGAAAACGGCGTGATATATTGACGCGAGAGAGTTTTCTTCGCTGCCCTTGGAAAAAGGAACACTCCGCTTGAGAAGATGGATAGGAGGAGGATGGGGGAAGGGAGAGAGGGGTAAAGAGGGAGAGGGGAAGGTAGAAGAAAGCGGAGGGATAGAGAATGATGCGGAGAAATTGGAACGAGGAGGGGAAAGTGGGAACAGAAAAGGGAGGAAAAGGGAGAAAGAGTGGGAGGGAGTGGAAGATATAAAGGAAAGGGGGAAATGGATAAAGAGAGGATGGAAAGATAAGGAAGGGGAGAGAAGGGAGGGGGAGATGATGGAAGCGGGAATAGGGACTTGAATGAAGCAATTCTGCGGTTCTTCTTGTATCCTTGTCATCATCCGCCTTAACACTCTCCATCCTCAGAAATCTTTATCCTCTTCCACTCCCTTGCCCATTTGGTGGGCGTTTCTCCCTCCTATTGCTCCCTCGCTCCTCTCTCTCTCTCTCTCCCTCCCTTCCTTTTTGTCTCCCTCCCTTCTTCAGTCCTCCAACCTCGACTTCTCCTCTTTTACTCCATCGCTATAACTTCTCCTTCCACTCAACGACCATTTCGCCACTGGCGAGTGAAAAATGTCGCAAAAAAAATGTGTACGCTTTATCCCATGTCACGTTCCGGTATAAAAAAACATCGCTGAAAGATGCCAATGCACTCTAAACCGTGTGGAATCCCGACGAAATGAGTCTGCTTTTATCACAGTTGCGATGGCCACAAAATTGGGTTCTTTTGGCGATAATGGGATGCTTTTTCAAGAATAATATTTGGATCAAATTGTCAATAAATACTTAATTACTGTTAATTTTTGAATGCATGATTACTTTTTATTTGGTGGTCTCAATTACCCGCGAGGGTTGCAGTTTTCTACGTCCGAAGAATTCATGAAAGCTGTTGGCAACATCACAATGTAACGCCGTATCCTATTTCAAAAGTAGGTATTCATTATAACTACAAAGCAAATATATAGTATTAAGCTGGAGATTATAGAGGTATGATTTCCTTTATTTGTGGATTTCTACATTTATAGGATTTAAGGTAAAAATTACACTCAAATGTATTTTACCAAAACAATCCATACAATTTTTAAAGCTAAAAATCTTTATAGATCTTGGATAAAATGATTTACTATATTAGGGCTTAAACCTCTTTAAGTCTTCAGATTAACATCGACAGGAATTAAATATCTTCACATTAGTTTCTACAAAATGCATGAAGAAGCCAACTATTGTTACGTTAAGGTTGTTAATTTCTTAGATTCTTGACTCAAAGTTTGATATTAATACGTGCTGTTATTGGCCTATATGCAAACTCTCGACTAAATATACTTCTATGAAAAGAAATATATAGTAAAGAATATTTAAGATACGTTATTTACTTACGTGCATCGCGTAGTAATTTACTATTTTAAATATTAGAGAAAAGTACCTAAGTATTTACTCAAAGTACAGTGCATTTTTACGAGTCATCAACAACATCTTTTATTGCTAATATGCCTCTGCAATAGTTTTTTTCTCTCATTTTCTCAGAATGATATTTTGAAAAATCGTTGGAAGTGAAGCGTTGGCAAAAAAAAAACAAAATCAGAAAAAACAAGAAAGATGGAATTCTTCTGTCCTAATCTATTAAACCTTTCATCCCGGTGCGGTAGCCGAGTGATTCGGCCACGATGCCTCGTTACCTAGACCTCTAACCTTACAGTCTGTCAGAAGTCGTTCATAGATGATTAATTCTAGTGTATGTAAAGCGCCGATAAGTCTAATCAGTGAGCAAGGGACAAATAACCGATTCCACTTCGTTTTACTCATCCTTGCGAATTTCAAATATCATCCATTTTCCATTTAATCTGCTTGAGTTCCACTCGCATTTACAGCTCAGCAATTTTCACTGCTCACAATTCCTCGCTTTTTTCTCTCTATTCGCTCTCTCTCTCTCACCCCCATCCCATTTCCTCAACAGCCAATCACGTGTGAAGCCACAGATTGGATTGTCACGTCCCTCCAATTGCCCGAGAGGAATTGTGTGAGAGACACAGAAAGAGATAGAGAGAGAGAGAGTCGAAAAGTACAGTCGGAAGCAAAAGGACTTGAACGAGAAACTTTTGTAACGACCTATGGAGAGGACAGAATAGAAGAAAAAAATAAATAAAATCGGGACAGGACCGGGTTCGATCCGCGTTCGAGAGTGGACTTCCGCAAGCGTGTAACTTCTCCTTCCTTCCTCTTCTCTTCGTCACTTCCACCTAATGACAGCTAAATCTCCACCGCCTTCTCGAGAAGTCGATTTCGGACCATCTAGAATGGAGGAAATGTGCTAAGAGGGAGAAGTTCTCCAAATCAGCCACCTTCTCATCCTTATTCCCTTACTCAGCCTCTAACTCTGTCTCTCTCTCTACTTTGTAAGTGGCCAAACTTTTCTATAGGGCGGGCCACATTAGTGATTACGAATCCTTTTGAGGGCCGCATTGCAAGCTCCCAATATTTCGGCGGGTCGGATTAGAGTTTAAACGGGAAGTTTTCTTGAGATCCTGTGGTAAAATATGAAGCAAACTCAAGTCCAAATTACGCTTTTAGGGCGAAATTTTCAATATTAAATGTTTTATTATAGTTGCATTTATTTAAAATATACGAGTTTCTGTGTTAAATTTTACGGATCTCTCTTTCATCGTAGCTTCGCTGGGCCTCATTATTAAACGCTCTTGGGAGCCGCATGAGGCCTGCTGGCCGTAGATTCTCTACCCTTTGCTGTACTCCTTTTACCTCCCTCCTTTCCCGCTCCCTATTCCTCAGAAGTGTTCCTTCTCCTGCTTTGGCGAAGGGAATTAAAACTTTATAAAAAAAAAAGAAGGAGAAGGATGCGAAGGAGTGGGGATTATTGGGAGGAGTAGAGGGCGAGGTGGAAAAGTGTAGTGGGAGAGAGTAATAAAAGCATCAACCTTCGTCACGCAAAAGTCCGATTAAATTGGACCCGAGATTCAGCCTTCGAGTGGGTTGGAAAGGGGAGGTTATGTTGAGGAAGAGTGAGGATGGCACCCTTGCAAAAGGAGGTAAGGAATAATAGGCGGTTGGAGGGAGGAAGGAGGGAGAAGGTGGAAAGGTGAAAGTTCTTTCGCGGCGATCATTCGCAAGTCTGTCCGTGATCGATGCTCGAGTAGGAAATCCATTGTTTCCACTGGAAGGGAAGAGGTAGAGAGAGTGTTGCAAAGATTTGGGATTGAACTTTTTTTTGTCCAAAAAGTGAGAAAATGAGTCCATAGGTCGGAATGCTGATTCCTCACGATTCTCGGTTCTTTTTTTTTATTATTTACGTCGCAAAATCCTCTACGAGCATTTTTTTGTACGAATTGATACTGTGAAGTACGGTAAAAGGTTTAAACGAATCCGAATCTTAAAAGTTGTTTAATCGTCGCCTATTTTTCACAATTGGCGAAAAATACCAGAAATTAGATGCTAATCCCAAATGCTTTGAAAGGAATAAATTGTTAAGATTATGATGAGGAGGTATTTGCTAAATATTCCATTTGGAATTGTCTGTAAGCTTCAAATTTGATGCAAGGAGGAGGAATGGTAAATTATTAAACCGTGTCTAGACTAATAAGCACTCACTTTAAACCTCGCATATCAAATAACCGTACTTTTGGTTAACCGAAATTTTTAAAACTTCTTACTTGAATGATTTTTACGATTCATATTTCTCATATTTACTTGTATTATACTTAAAAATATATCAATGAGTAGTGCATTATTATTTGAGTTACATCTTCTTTTTCGTTAGTTTTCTTTATCTCCTAATATTTATTCAACTTTTTATTTTGTGTACACTGCTCAAGTAGCGATATCGATAAACCGGAATAGTTTCGATCGCGAAGCATCCAGTAAACTGGTAGTATACTTATTTTCTGTGTAACTATTGATTGTGCGAGTTTATAAAACATATTTCACGCAATCTTCTTTTTTATCCAAATTAAATCTTCAGTGCGAATACCTCTATTCTTCAACAGTATATACAAGGAGATTTATTTTATTATTAAAAAAATTATTGGATACATCCCTAATAAACTTAAGGCTTCACGCTTCTCTTCGTAACACGCGTGCCAATCACGTGACTTCCATTTCCGTTAATATGATCGGTTATGTGCGAAAATGTAATTATTTGTTATTTTCTATTTAATAATGCAAATTAAAAATGAACAACGGAATATAACACACGGACTGTTCCCCGTTTTGCAGTTTTAATGGGATTATTCATGAGGGGGAAGATAATATGCATGTACGGTATTAAAACTTCTACGCGAAAATGTTTTTCGAGGAAGACAGCTTCTGGATTCATTTCTACTGTCTCGTTTTCTAGGTGAAATTATTTCACTCGCCTTTTTTTATTTAATCTAGCCTCACTCGACCGTATAAACCAAAAAAAAATGGAAAAAATTAGGCTCCATCGGTCGCAGAGTATATTAATCATTTTTCTCCTCGATTTTTCACGATTCTCGGCGCAATGATCGATGAATTCCTTTTTTGTGGCAAAATTTATTTCCCCGTCCAATTCAGGAGCAGAAGCTACGTTGAATAATTAAGATTTTTAAACACAAAGATATGCGAAATTTGACACCGTACGGTGGATAATTTTAATTAAAAATTTCTGTCCAAACAAAAGCTATACGAAAAAATGTTAAAATTGACGGTGTATTTTGTAATTCTGCATGATATTATGATCACTGAATAGTAATAATACAAACATTAGCAAACAATTGTCAACGCTAAAAAGATTTTATCACGATATCTATCGGCGACTCAATAACTAAATTGCGATGACAGATACATCTGTTCTTTGTTGTAAGAAAATGAAGCGAGGCATTTTTGCCTTTGTTCTGCAGTATTTATTCAATTTATTATCTCTCTTTAGAGGTAGCATCGATCTTAAGAGATGCTTTTCTGTCGTAGCAATTTAAAAATTAAATATTCACATTTATTCAACAGCTTTTACATTCATATACTTATATTTCGAGACTCCTGAGATGATGCCCGTAACAACGAAAGTTAATTTAAACAAAAATCGCCGTTACATATTTTTTTACGATTAATCGTTTTAATAAACTATTTTATTATTAAATAATGAGCTATTTCACCTGTAATTTCTTCGCGCTTAAATTTTATGTGCCGCCAACAGAACGAGTTCCAGGGTCCTATACATATATATCTCACGCTGAGAGAGAGAGAGCTACATTTTTAAGGGAGAATAGGTGTTTTAATTTACATTTAATGCTTTATTAATACATATCCGTGGATTTTGACGGGAAATTTCACTAGCAAAAATACAACCTCCTATAACGAAAAGAAAGTCATTAGAAAGCGTTGCCTAAAGATTGTCTAATGTGTTTAATTCAACAGAGAATTATTGAGTTTGTCTTACAGTCGAAAAAAATTCAAGAACAAGCATTTTAAAATACTTGCCTCGCGTATCTCTAATAGCCACAGCAAGGCGATAGAAAAGTCAGATGCGTTTTCGACTACAAATTAGCCGTCTTCGGTGGTAATTCACCGAAAATAGATTCTGAGAGAACTTTTCTGCGGCTATGGGAGATACCTGAGACAGGTATTTTCTAAGTGCTTGTTCTTTAATTTAAAATTTTAATATCTTCTTAATATTAACACGTCAAACTTCTTAGAAGTACGCTAAAAGTGGGCTTTTTTGTTTTTGCATTCATTCCGTTTACTTTTAGTCACTGCGTAAATTATAATTTTAAGATGGTTTGCGATGTACAAATGTAATTTCTAAGCCACGTTCAATGTGTTATAATGTAAGCCATTTTTGTCTCCATCTCTAAATTTTACATTACAACCCACTCTCGCGTGGTATTTTGTCATGAATCGTTAATTTTCCCGTCTTTTCCCGAGTCCACGAGGACGCGCCCACATCCTCTTGTTTCGTTGTTCATCCGCATAAGGGCGCAAAGGGGGAGAGAGCATTATATAATCCTGGGCGCTCCACCTATTTTCGAGTTTTGGAGCTTGCCCAATCCATCAGCTGGGGATTTGGAGGTAAATTAACGCCGCAGGGGATAGTTTATTCTTACTCTCTTTCCATCCCTTTCTCTTCCGCTTTCTCCCTCTCCGCGTTTCCGCTAGATGACACTCCAATAGCTCTCCGTATCCGCCCCCTGGAAAAAATCTCTCTCTCTCTTCCACCATCCAATTCCCGTCCTACGCGGGACGTTCGTCATTTATTTTATTTTTTCCGCTTTCCATATTTTATTTCGTTATTTCTCAAATGCTATCGCCTCCCAAAGCTACTCCCACGTTAACTGCGGGCCTAACTCGTTGGTCGTGCCCGCCCACGCGCTTCCTTTCACACTCCCACGCTTTTCGTTCCTCGCCGCACTGTGAATTCTCCTTCCTTTCTCCCTGGAGGGGGGAACACCCCCCGTCGCGTGATGGAGGTGTCTCTCGGGCGTGAAGTTCCGTGATTCGTGGCAAAGCTGCGATGCGTTTCTGAGCGTTCATGCGAGATGGTGTACACCGCAATTTTAGACCTTTAGAAATCGCAAATTCAGCGCCTGGGATGGAATGAAGAAATCACTCGACGGTGAAAAAACTGGAGCGCGTTTACTGAGTGAATGTCTCTAAAAATGGAAATCTTCTTGCTTATACTTATTTGCGTATTTACGAATATTGTTCCTTTTAATGTAAGTAGGGGATAATTATTTAAAAAATTTGTTATATTTTACGTTAATTGTGGGATACTATTGGCTCCTCTAATATACAGCTACAGTATTAGCATTTAATTTTTCTTGATTGCTTCCTTAAAATAATTACTATTTAGGTTTATTTTAAGCCGGCATCATCCAGCAAAACCAAGATTAATTATGCATTGCAATAGAAATGCATAATGATGAAACAATTAATACACTTAAGACGTATGTTGATATGAATATATTTTACATAATGTCCTTAGCAGTTTTGTTTAATAAATGTCAGTCACTGATTTAATGATTGAATAATGTGTAGTGCACAAGTAAAAATATTTTTTGTTTATTGTTTTTGGTTAACACTTTGAGGTTTTACTCTTAAGAGCCAGTTGCATTCACTTTCCGGACTGTTACGCTGAAGCAAGGTCGCGAGGTTGAGAATTAATCGCCATATGTTCCTCAGACTTTATCTCATAAGCTTATTTGAGTGTGGTTACCGAGTCAAGTTAGCCATTCACACCCAGTATCGTCCACGAAAACGCCATAAACATTTTCCATTGAAAAATTTTCTCTTTTTGACGACACGAAAAAAATCAATATCACGCGTTTAATTCGTTCCATATGAGCCATTCCGTATTTTATTTTGGCCAACCATTCGAACTGTACGAATCGCTTTATTCCGTAAATTGGTCGCCGTTTAATTACCCCATTCCTCAGATGTTTCAATCCGGAACTTTGCCGAATTAATCCCCTGAAAATTGCGAGGTATTATTTCTGTAAATTATGACCCGTTCAAATTGGAATTTTAGATGATTTATCGATCGAAGATTTATTTTTAAATGAGCGAATCGCTCGTCTCTATGGACCGTTCATAATTTTTTTCTAAATAAAATTCCGTTATATATCTTTATCATCGCGACATGATTTTTGAGATTAAGAGGTGGAATATAATGCTAATTTAATTATTCTGGAAAATATTTCTATATAGCTTTGTGAAATATACATATATATATTCAATTCACAACTTTAATGTAGTTCTATATCGTATTTACTCGCGTAATTTCTGCAGGCGAGTTTTTCACACTAAAACAAGTGGGGCAAATAATACGGTTTTTCCATTACGGCAAGAAAGTGGTCTTTTCAAAATGGAATACACAAATAATGCAATTTAAAACATCAACTGGTATTTTTCTCCCTAAAAACTGGTATATAAGAATATTGTTTATTTAATTTCATCGAAAACAATGTATTCAAGTAAGTCACGCAGCGTAAATTACAATAGCCAATGCGTCAAAGTAAATTAAAAAGGGAAACTTGTTACAGAGAAATTTAAATGCTATTTCTACGTGGTAAGAGTGACTTTATCATTTTTAAATTTGTTTAAACTGAGATAGAAACTCCACATTCGAAGCAAAAACATTAAACCTATTGTCAAAGAGGAAATTATTCGTTGCAAAAAATAATATTTTATTTTCTCCTCATAATTCGAGTGGGACGATTACCACATGAAAGACGGTATACTATATGATGATAACGTCACCAGCCATGATAATTTTCAAATCCTATGGAAAAACAAAATGATAAACGCTTTCGACTGAGGAATAACATAAACCTATTATCCAACATTGTTAGCTCTGTCCCTTTTTTCCTTCATTTATTAATATACCTACCGATTTCATACTAGTTTATGTCGGCGAACATAATACAATTTTTTCATATAAAAAGAAAGGAACGTAACTTCTCTCAAACGCTGTACACGGCATTTTCAACAATAGGTTGCAATGACGACAAAAAAGACAGTATAATGAGAGAGGGAGAGAGAGAGTTTTCCTATCCTATATGGAGAAGGAGATTTCACGAGAAAAGCAGAGGGCATAACGGAGAAGCGTAGGAAGAGAAGGTATTACATAATCTATGGAGAGGAAAATGGAACCGCTCGTAAAATTAAAACGACGAAAAACTTATAAAAGGAGAAAACTTAGAACGAATAAGAGGAAGACGGGAAGAGTAGTAACGGATGAGAAGAGATGGGTTTCTGAAGTCCATGTCTCGAGGGGAAGTGGTTCAGTTTCAGAGCTGGAAAAGGGGATTGTGGGAGATTATGGAATGATGGAGGGATAGGTATGGAGAGAGAGTGAGGTTCTGTAGCGGTTTTCCAGACGTGGACGCGGGAGGGATCGGGAGGGGGGGGGGGGGGGAGGGAGTAGGGAGGAAACGCGAAAACGGAGAGTCGTTTTTTTTTTGAGGAGATATAGCGGTTTCGGTTTTCGTATCGAGTGAAAGGGGATTTCGGATCAAATTGAAATAAAAGCAAGATGGAATTTTAAGGGAGATGTCGGACGGCTAAAGACTTGGAGGCATTAAAGGATTACATTGGCGAGGATGCGCGCGCTCCAGACGTCACGGTTTTCCCTCCCCCCCGACGTGCCCTTTTGATCTTCGGGTCCATTCAGGAGTGGCCTTTCGCGATGGAAACATGTCGTGGTGGGGAGTAACTTCCCCTTCCCTCTCCTCAATCACGCTCTCCTCTCTCCCACATCCCACCTTTCCCCCGCGATGTAATGCTGGTGGGAGAGAGATCCTATTTGTTCGCAATCAATTCGGTGAAGGGCTTGAAATTCAATATTTGCCGAAAGCCGGGACGGTACTCCGAGCTAATTAAATGAGACTAAAGTATTCTGTAATTTTGCCAGATTCTTTTCCCCATCCTCTGCATTTTTGGAGGAGGGAGGTGAGAGTGGAAAAAAAAAATAAACATCGCGATACGCATGGAACTGCAGTGCGGCTCGATTCCGATTTTTTCCCCTTTTAACGTGCATAACCCGTGTAACGTTTAGATAGGCGTTGTAGGTCTGCTCGGGAGTTTTTATCATAATAGCGGGCGAATCAAATTAGCCGTTCACAAACAATCCCATCCGGTTAAGGTAACATGTAACGTTACGGAAACGTGTCCAATTAAAGTTTTTATTTTTCCTCGTGGGATCGTTCCATTTAGGTTAATAAAATAATCCATTAAAATGAATATCTGGAAAGGTGGGGGAATTAATTCCGTCAAAATATTTATTTCCGTTCCTATATTGTTTCTATTTGCGAGAAATTTATCATTTTGAAATAACGGACGGTGCACCAGATATTAAATAGTGAAATTTACACACCATTTCTTCCAAATATAAATAAACAGAAAACTAAAATACCATTTAAATTAGAATAAATATAGCATAGTTGCGGATGAGTTGTCCTAGGTTTACGTTGCAATGTTTTTTCGCATGTGATGGGCGTACATGTCGTGTTGCTTTCACTGAATTTTCCTACGACGTACCATGTTAGTGATAACTATTGATTAACTCGGATAAATATATAAATTTCAATCGCCACGCCAATTCACAAATTAATTTACAAATTAAAAAGTTAAAAAATAACTACAAAAAATTATAAAAGCGCTATTTTTCATTGTTCATGTAAATTTTCGCAATATTCGACCTCCTCATCTCGCAACAGTTAAGTATCTTTATCCCGTTTCTAAAGTAAATTGAACGTGTTTACTCTTCGCTTTCATTGTTGCAGCAACGTAAACAGCGGTACTTCACCACAGTCACGGACCCGTATTGATAGTTCATAAGAAGTTCTTTTAAAATTCTCCTAAAAGTCAAACAGACGTACACCAAAATCAAAAGCGCTCGTATTTATTTTGTCACCAGCAAAAAAATATCCTGAAAATCTTAGCTTCCCAGCATTTCTCGTTACTTCAAAATTATGCGCACGGATGGACAAAATTTTGTGCTCGGTTGGACGGATAAAGCGAAAAATCAAGCGTTTTTAAAAAAGTACTAAAAATAAAAAATGCATCTAACGGATATCAAACAACCATTAATTGTGAGAAGTGATCTGGGCTAATGTTGTAAGAGTCTTTACGTACATAAAAGATGTGCCTCTGATTTTGCTTCGAGGACAATAATGGAAAAATGTATTGATATTTGTGACTTTCAGGGTATAACGGCCAGGAATTCTCGATTCATATACAAAGTATACTTTAACTCTAGGGGAATATTCGAGCACATAGCGGTTTTCTCGTTAATTCGTTTTTAGATTGTTTTTATTTTTACTCATGTATTCGTTTGGCATGTTATTTAAAATAACAAAAAGTTGGAAATCGTGACTTCTTTTAAATAGATAATTGCATTACATATGTGTTAGTAGAAAAATGATTTGTTTTTTGCGGATCTCAAGTCTTTCCTCCGAGTTCATTCCATGTTTTTTTTTGTTTTCAACGTAAAATTATCGATGACCAAATACGGGTTGCATTATCTTAAATACATATCCTCAAATTTTCTCACGAAGGACTTTTAACAAATTTTGGCATATTAATCAGTCGCTTTTAAGATTTTAATTTGAAATGGCCTATTTTTTAACACTCGTGGCTTATGACTTATTCTTTAGATAGACACGGGAAAGTCCTACATACACATCGTTCCTTTCCGTAATACGTACATCCAGTTTGCAAGGGAAGAGATTTTTGCATTTTGAGTTTTTTCTCTCGGAAATTATCTTTTTTTATAATCCGCATTCCGCGCGTGCGAGTATTCCGGCACGGAGTAAAAAAAATCTGCTCGCATTTCCGCACGAGAGATAATCCTTTAATATCACCTCGCACTTGCGTGCCGGAGACGTAATCGCAGATAATAACAGATCCTACTTTGCGTCGCATAAAATGTATTCGCGGTTATAATTCATTTTCGTCTCCTCGTAAAACTTCTTTCGGGACGTAAAAAATAGAGAAGTGAAATTTGTAGCGTTCAACCTTATCTCTTGCTACTTCTTCCATTATTTATTGCGGTAATTTATTTAGAAATAAGGGGAACATTTTTTATAATAAGTTTTTTAAAAAATCTCGGCACATTTTCAACGCCTGAGTTATTTCGCTCAAACGACATTTTTTTAACGTGACATTCTTTTGTTCCCGACTTTACGCTATTCAAATTCTTGCGCGTCTTATCAGGTTACATAAGCGATACATGCAGGTAGATTCTGCATGTACAGTCATTTGTAAAAGTCTGTGGGCAAGCTCGGTCGCGCCGCTCACGGCCAAACAGTGAAGTTAAAATTTATGTTGGCACTACGTGATTCGCAGCGAGAGAGGTGAAGGGAGGTGTGGGGTATATGTTTTGGAATTTCGAGCGAATGAGGGGAATCAAGAAATGGCCGTAGAATTGCAGGCTACCGGGGTCGAATGGAGACCGCTTCTCGCCCCGGTGGAAGGGCCTCGAAGGTGAGATCCAAAGACGGGAAAGTGTTTTCCATGCTCATCCTCGAGGATATTCCACGTCTGAAACGGTTTACCAAAGGATATGGATTTCCATTTACGCTGGACGAACACTGTGGCTGCGTTGCCGTGATCGCTAGGGACTTGAACCGACAACGTAGTAAAGGATGTGGACGCGTGCGTTAATATAAAATTTTTAATTTAAATTTTCGCTTATTTCATGGAATTGAGGTTGTATTTTTAGAGTTATTTTTTAATGAAACCGAAAGGATGATTTCCTGCGGCAGAAAATTGTAAGTTTTAATAACAAAGATATAGCAGTATCTGTTATTAGAATAAGTATTCCAGTTTACTGGAAGCAAACATTAAATCGACATTGGCACTCTAAATACATAATAGACGAAAATTGCAGTATATTTTGTTGCATTATTAGAATTATGTTTCATTTAATCATATTTTTACCATTACCAGAGAACTATGAGAAGTTCTTCTTTTCAACAAATACATAAAATAGAATTCAATTGTTTTATAAGCAAAATGTATTTCCATTGCATTGTTATCAGTCATAACTACTAAATGTCCTAAATTGGTGCATGTCGGAAGAATATGTATAATTCGGCATTGTAACAAATTTGCTACCACGCTTTCACTAATGCCAAAAATCCGCTCCCCCGAGGGTTCATGAAGATATTACGTTTTTTTAATTTGTCGCTCGGATTTTTTAATTTGGAATCAGCCGCTATGCAATCCGCCTCTCTGTTAAATTCCAATTTCTCCCTTAAATATGACCGCGCAAACGTATGCATAAGGAAAATTTCTAGTTGTGAGAGGATGCTCTGCTACACGCTGCCGAATCATCAAATCTTGATCTTCAGTTGTGCATCTGGGCCGGCCCGTTCGCGGTTTATTTTTGAGATCACGGTCCCCGTCGTTGCTACGTTTGACCCATCTGTACATGCAATTTCGGTGCACACCGAACTGCCTTGCTACTTCGGCGACCGAATGTCCAGCAGCCACCCTCCCTACAATCTCTCCTCTGACCGCAGGCAAAGCCTCAGCAAACGCAGCTCGATCCATTTCCAATGCCCGATGAATGCTAACTGCGAGTGTATAACTAGGGGCGAATTGGAAGTGGGAAACGGACCGGAAAAATGCCCGCTTCTGGCCAAGGCGGCACCACAGGTCCACAGACCATCGGCCCACCGGAATTTTGTCCAGTGTCCCGATAGCACAATCCACCCTTTTAAAAACCTACTTGTCAAAAGAAGTTAAAAACTGAGCAAAACAGTAGGTCTACTAAATCTTAATACTAAACCAAAATAGTAATTTGTTATAATAAAAACGTATTTAAACGTATTAGAGAATTTAATAGCTTTCATTTCCATGAGGTTTCCAACTCCTTTCCACATACAATCGGTGAGTTACACAAATTAAAGTTAAATTGAAGGATTAATATAATTCTTAATTTTACGTTATGCGGGTGGATGCTAAACAAGCCCTTGGTAAATTTCATTAACCTCATTTCCCGTTATCCTCTTCCTTCACTCCCCTTTCCATTCCACACACTCGGTATATCGGCGAAAATGGAAAACCACCTCCTTGGTGAACCATATCAGAGACGTGGAATATCTTCGAGGATTTGCGCTGAATCGTAGCCGGGTCTGGCATGAGCATGGAAAAGGCTTTTCCGTCTCTGGGTCTCAATTTCGAGACCTTTCCTCAGGGGCTAGGCGCGGTCTCAATTCGACCCCGGTAGCCTGCAATTCTACGGCCATTTCTTGATTCCCCTCATTCGCTCGAACTTCCAAAACATATACCCCACACCTCCCTTCACCTCTCTCGCTGCGAATCACGTAGTGCCAACATAAATTTTAACTTCACTGTTTGACCGTGAGTGGCGCGACCGAGCTTGCCCACAGACTTTTACAAATGACTGTACATACAAGTATTTTTTATTTTCTCCTATACGAAGTGTGTTGATAAATTGTTGATAAAGCGAACAAAAAACTAGATTTCGAGGTTTAAATGAATATTGTGTGTACGTTTCAGATGCCCCTCTGCCATAAAAAGCGGTTTATGCAATTTTATTTTTCTGTTGTCTGACTGACTTTGCGCGTCTGGAGATGCTAAATGGTGTAACAGGATCTTATTAAAGCTGCTGTTATCGCCAGGAATTGAAACCTTGTTGCAGCGAGCCATACCGGGCAACGACGGACGGTAGGTTGTTTTTATTTGATTTTCACACAATTCGATTCGCTGAATAATAACCCCGAGGATTTCGATGAGAATTCATCCAGCTATAGATATTAATGTCACAAATAATAATAAATAGGACATATTACTCAAAATGTGTGTTTACAGCGTCCAATGAAATGATAACATACGAAGTTTTAAAGCCCTTTCAGTTCACACAAAGCTCTCCCCGCTGTCGGTGCTACGAGTCAAGCCGCAGGTAAATACGTATAAATTAACCAATGACCTTATTGTGTGGGCAAGAATCGAACGGATTTGAGAAAGCACCGCTTTTGTGGAATATAAAACTGGATTATTGTTTTTAAATGACCACAATTTTAAGCCCCTTGCTGTTCAACAGCTATGTAAATGACCTACCCAAGCATCCAAAGGCCGACTTGTTAATGTACGCTGACGGTAATGCCATTATCTCCCAATCCCCTTTCTCCGACGCTGCGACAGACCGACTTACCAAACACCTAGCTGACATTTACACCTGGATCAAATTTTGGCATATTAAAATCAATCCGGATAAAAGTGCTCTCGTTCACTTCACACGTTTTCGCCGTCACCCTCTTACCACTACTCCCAAGTTTGCTAGAATGACTATTCCCACTTTTTATAATCACAAATTCCTCGGAGTCATTTTAGACTCTAAAACTCACCCGGTCCTCTTCAAGTAAAATATGCAATCCGTAAGGCCACAGTGGGAAAAATGTCTTTGATCTCCCTCCTTTCCCACAAAAACAAAATTAGACTGAAAGATGAGTTAATCCTCTACCTCCTCCTACTCCGCCCTCATTTAACTTACGGCTGTGAAGCATTCTTCGACACATCAATAGCAAATCGTAATTCTACGAAAGCATTCCAAAATAAAACGTTACGTTTTATAAGTGGGCAATCCCGGCAGACCCCTATCCACGAAATTCTCCAAACTCATAAAATCCCCTAATTGACAGACCATATTAAATATTGTGCCACTCGATTCAAAAGAAGGTTACCGCTTACCTGGAATCCCCTTCTCAACCATATTTGGGATTATCCCATCCAAAAAAAAAACCAAAATACCGTCTTCCCAGGCAGGTTCTTGACCTTTGATGTTTAGCTTACTCACGATTTTTTGTTTAATGTATTTTTTTTAAATCATTTTCTTTTTATTCTTTCCTTTTATTTTTTTTATGTTTATTCATTAAGGCCTTGTAAATATGTCATAATCATTGTATATAATCTCTAAACATTCATTGTACATATCATCCCTGAAAAGGGTCGACAAAACATCTTGCTTCGTATGTGCCACTTCCGTATCTTCTAGGAGGCCTCCATCTTTCCGAGTTATCGTCCGTCTTCGTGCCCCTTATATAGTAGCCCATTATGGGTACTTCTGTTTATTTCACTCCCCCTATTGTGTGTTTTTTCCTTCTTGGTCTATTCCTTTTTGTATCAGCTCTTAGAATTAAGTTTTAACTGTTTGTGGTTTGAAAAGATATTATATAAAAAAAGAAATTCTCTCTCATTGAAAAGAAAAAATATAAACAAAAAATATAAAAAGGAATAGAGAGAGGAAAAAATGAGGAAAAAAATTTTAAAATACAAAAAAATAATACTTTGTCCTTGTGATATGTTAAAAATAAAAATATTTTTTCTGTTAATTGTTATTAATTTAGTTTCTCCATTATGTTAGGTTTAAGTTTACTTTTTTAGATTCTTTTTAGTTTTATCTTGACAAATTTTGTGACCGCCTCAAGGCAAATATGTTAGTTTCTAAGTATCCCCAAATCCTAGCACTGTTGAAACGGCTGGTAAAGTGGAGTACTTCCCCAACGGGAACACAACCTTCGGTCGGTCTGATGACCGTATCACACACGATGACGATAAAATGCCCACAATATCATGCTTAAATCTCACTCGCACCTAAAACATATTAAATTTTAAAAATTTAAATAATATTTTTTGTACAGGCTGCGAAATCCTTACCCTCTTTTTAATGCCCTCTAAAACGGAAGAATAAAAAAAATAAACAAGTTGTTCGTAGTTTGGAGAAAGAGAATGAGATGCGGATTCACATCCTAGACGAGTGATGTATCTGTTCGTGTTAACTTTTGTCCTTGCGCCCACCGCATTCGTCATCAACGTTTTGGTAGCGAGTTAATGCGATATATTTTATTCCTACGAGCAAAGGGAAGAAGAAAAGGCGCGAAGCTTGGCGCATCTCCTTCGACTCGGAAAAAAGGAAAAGAGAACAAACGAAAAGCAGGGAGCGCAATCTCTCGACGCCGGCCCACTTATTTTTTTGTTTCTATCTCTCGCGTGTGATTTATTGGCTCCGGAACAGAAATACAAAAAAAAGACGCTTTGCTGGAAAAGACGCGTTTATCCGCACGTGTTCCATCAATCACTTTGGTGAAAACATTATTACTTCAGGCCCTTTATTCCTCTCTTAAGGGAAATATTTCGTTCGAAAAGTTTCGTAATGTAAATATGCGGGTATAAATGTTTTTTTGCGCCGTTATTTCGGATTGCGCATCGCGGATTGATTCGGAAAACTTCGGACGTGTGATGTTGTTCGAACGGTTACAGACTCGAATTCTGTATCTAAATCCGTATTTATTATCTTTTTATTCTGGTGCCGGATCATCAGTCATCCATTTGGTTAACAGGGAAAAACAACATGACAACATCAGAATGTGGAACAAAAAGCCGAAATGCCAATTACACCATATTTTTTATTTGAAATTGTGCGGATTAATTGCTTCCTTTATATCGTGTTTCCTAACCACTATAAATCGGTCTCTAAACACGGTGCTCGCATCACTATGACCTTGGGAATTCTCGACATTATTCTTCTTAAGATGCCTGTAATCGCCATCGCGAACGCCATCAAGTCGTTACTTTCCAACTAAATTTATTTAAATGAAATTATTACGAGACGTTGGTTTGTTCTACTCAATTATTTATGGTTGCAAAAAATAATGTAGCGCTGCTACTCTTATTATTCCAGAACAGATGTGTCAAAGTCAAATTGGAAGCGGTGCAATTACATTATTTCGAAGAGTTTGGCGGGCCGCATATATGTTATTAATGAATTTTGTTTAAATTTTGAGGTACACTATAGAAAATGGTCCGCATTTTATTTAAAAACAAACTATACATCCCATTCCTAAATATTAAACGTCTTGATGGTGTTTCGTATCTTTTTGTTGCACAGCGATTACGTTTTATACTCGGTATAGTCCAAATTAGGGGAGCTACACGATAGGGGTTCCTCTTTCAAGAAATAACTTGGTGCCTGTCGCTTAAAAAAAGTTTTATGCCCAAGGGCTAAACTATTACGCAAGAAAAATGGGAATTCTTTTACTTTCTTCCAAATTTTATCGTCTTCAGTATCATACTCCCCTGAAAATATTTTCAATTCAAGGAATTTCCTTTCATTGGCTCACGTATTTAATCATAGATTGATTTCTGTCTTTAGATGTGGCAGCAATTTTATGTTAAACACATTATTGTTCCATAGGTCGATAGTATTGTTTCACATATTTAGTAAGAAGATGTGTTTATTTTTAACATCTAGCTTCTTCTACTCATTCTCATAACTCGTATTAAAAAATCAGCGTCGTTTTATATCTGTGGACTTTTGAAATGTTCACAGCTCCTTTTAGAGTTTTATTTTCGGCAGTCCAAAACTGCGAAGAAAATCAAGCAATCGATTCGTTACGCAGCTACGAGATCTAAAACGGCGCACCAACTCCTGGCTAATAAATGAGATTTTCTCGTAAAGTAACCTCTGCAGGTGTACACGCATGAATTCAGCTCGTTAGTGGAGTTGTTACCCAGGAGACTTGTTTGTTTTCTAATGTGTCGACGTCTGTTTCAGGAGTTCATGGAAGATAACCAATCGCAAAAACCTCTCTCTTCCAAAAAAATATTGCGAAACTACGAAATCGCCTATACCTCCACCATAACAAGATCTACGCGCTAAACCTGGTTCTAAGACTATAGGTTCTATTTTCGTCGCGCAAAGGTTCCTAAGCCGTCCAAGAAAATAAAAACAAAAGCCTGGCGAATATGCGCGTCTTCTATAAAGCATCAACAAAGCGAAGGGTTTGTAAAGCACTCGTCTCTAAAAACGCATCGCATACACATACGCGCGGAGTCGAGGTGAGATTTTATGGAACTCGACCCCCAAGAAGGTCGTGACCCTTTTCTTTCGAACAGGATTTTAAAAAAAGGTTATCGTCCGTATTTTCTCGGACAAGTGCAGAAAATAGAAAACTGAGATTTTTCTGTGTGTGTGTGTGTGGGTGTAAAGATAGGAAATTCTTGCTTTTATCACTGGTTGAACTCGCGATCAGGGCGATGACCCTCTTAAGTTGAGGGAAAAATTGCCTCTTTTTCAGTACCATTCCAATCTGATTTTGTTCGATCTTCGACAAACAACTTTTTAGCGACTTTTTGACGTATGTTCTTTGTTTTATCCATTCTTATGGAGATGAATTCGAAATTGAGAATTTTATATGTTAATAGAATTAAATGCAAGCTGGTGGATGATATACTATTGATGGAGAACGTGTCGTACGCATACATGGTTCCTTTCGAATAAAATTAAATGCGCTTGATGAAGTCGAGGAGTTTGAAATTGGAAGACGAAATTCTTGCAATACTTATGCCATTCTTTCCTGTGTAGCTTTGATCTAAAAGTCCAACCTAAAAATGTATTGCTGAAGTTAATCCCTTTCAGTAAACTCAAACCCAATCTCCGTTTCTCTTTTAAGCGTTTACAATTACAGCGAAATTTTTATCCTTAACACGGATTTAAATACGGAAACAAGTAAGAATTAAAAAAAAAATCAAAAATAAAATCTTATTGCTTTATAAAATAGGCGGCCTTAAAAGGATAAAACAAGAAAATTTTCAGATTATTTGTTCGTATGAAAGATTTTGCTATTATATTCTTTTCATTACTGTTGATTTACATATATATTACGTAATAATTTCGCTTTGATAGAAGGTTTTCAAGGTTGAGCTTCATGTTTTGCTATTAACTTTATATTAAAAATCCATTTACTCCAGCTTATGGAATGAGATTATTACCTAAATAATATGTAAATTTATAGTAATGACAAGTACATGACACCAAAATCTTTTATAACGAACAAATAATCTGAAAATTTTCTTGTTTTATCCTTTTAAGGCCGCCTATTTTATAAAGCAAAAAGATTTTATTTTTGAATTTTTTTATTCTTGTTTTCATCTTTTAAGAGCGAAAATGAATAACGTTTAATTAAAAATTACGAACATAAATAATTTACCTAAATCGCTTTCTTACAATGATTGATGTCAAGGTATGTGATTTGTGGAACTTTGTGACTTCAAACGACTCTAGCGCTTGTAGGCTCGTCAGTTTAAACCACAAAGCAAATAAGATGAGAAACCCGGTACCGGCATTAGCCTACTCTTTTCGAAAAGCACCAAGGAGGACCAACGGCTTTATGTCCTTCCGAAGAATGAAGCGTTGATTCGCATACTCTCCTATAATCACGCAAATAGGGGATCGCTAGATCTATTGAAATAATGCAACTTTCGCAGGTTTTCAACGGGTATGCTAAGCGTAGCAAGCCAAAGCCCTCGTCACTACGCCACGGCACCCCATTTCGCAAGTTTTGAAATTTGGAAGATATTTTTCTACTCAGAAGCCATCTACCGCAGCGTGAGGAATAAAAATACATTTCCAAAGGAACCATCTACTGAATGCGAGTTTTAATTTTTTAAGAAAAAGTTCAAGATTTTTAAAGCAATAGTGAACATTATTGAGGTATAAAATGACATAATAGAAATAAGTTAAAATTTTCGTACAAGTAAGCGTTATAACTTCTCTCGCCATATATTGGTCAAAATGACAATTCATGTTGAAATCCGCATTTCCCGCTATCATTTCTAACGTTGGGACACAATACTTTGAATATGTTCAATTTCTTGCTACTAAAACGCCCCCAGACTCACCGGCAGAGCCACCGCAACCAAACAGACTTTTGGAAAGTTTGAACATTCACAGTTTCATTTCTAAATGAGATACGATTGTTTTATGGACTAAATCAGTCTGTAAGCCATAAGCTTTAAAACAATGTAACCATCTTTATGATATGATAATTTGTTCAAGAGATATGAGGGAACAAATAATGGTCTACCGCTAAATATATATAGTATATATATATATATAAATAAATATCTGACGAACGCATATAAAATTTTTTATAAAAATCGGAGTATATCGTTTCGACAACGAGATGATAACTGCGACTTATAAAGAAGTAAAATCATCTTTATTGTTGCAATGAATATTTCGAAAGTTCATTATTTCTTCAACTATTCCATGGCAAAAGTTATCGTTATCCTCTTAAATCACCTCCTTAACATATCCAATTGGAATAAATCTACATCTAAATGTCACCCTGCAAATCTTGGGGCATCAAAATGTCCCTAAAAATTTTCTTTCCTTTTATGACCCCTGATAGTCCTAGGATAAAAAAACAGCCGCGCTATCGCTCTGACCTACAATCATTCTCGCGTATTTTATCTCCTTAATCTCGTCTCCCCATTTAGGAGAGCGTTTAGCCAGTTCCCTACAACCTCATTGGCTAAGCCTTTTGACCCTTACTACACCAGAAGACTTAAGCCTAGCGTTCAGCAATTTTCTAGCAGTACCCAATTCGAGTTCTTTCACCCCTCAAGCGTGATTTTTTTTCTATAAAAGAATGTTTCGAACGCGATAGAGGTAAATGAATAAAACATAGGAACCGAATATAATTTGCCCGCGAAGAAATGTGTGATTGTACAATATGAGTAAAACATTATTGCATTACAAATGACATAGTTTGATTCGTTTTAGGTTATGTAAATTAGTATTTTATTACTATAAAGGTTCCAAAACGGCGTTCCGGTAGAAAAAAGCACTGGCTCAAAATATTTCATGCAGTTTCTTATGGGTTTGTAAAGACAATTAAAAGGACATTCAATTTATTTATTTTAACTTATTAACTATATCAAAAATTAATTTAAAAGTGAAAAACGAATGTTTTGAGAAGAAAGCTTGGAAGTGAAGTAAAGAATGTTATTACTTAGCGTAATTTTGTGAATGCAAACGATGAACGATCGCGCTAATCTTATGGCTAAAAAATTTCAAGAAGACATACTTTAAAAAGTACTTGTCTCAGTTATCCTCAATAGTTAAAACAAGGTTATAAAAACACGTGCATCTTCATTTGTATTTCACCGAAAATTCTTTTAGAAACCATTTACCACTGCATCGTAGCCGAAATGCGCACCTGATTTTAATTGCCTTGTAGTAGTTATTGGATATATATCTGAAACAAGTATTTTTTTCATATTTGTTCTTGAACGCAAACTGTGTTTCGTACACGCTTGAAGAGAGAGGAAACGCTTTACTTAAGGTCATGCATTTTTGTATAGCGTCTGCGTCGAACTTGTTTTTTCCATGTTAAGAATACCGCCTTTTCAGCAAGGACATTTTGGATTTATATCTCACCAGTCCCAAATCTCGCATTTTCGACATATCTTATCTTATTTAGCAACGCTTGAAGAAGTAGACGCAATCCTTGTCTAAACCTGTCGATTCTCTCCCGTGCCGTGCGAGCAAGACGTGTTCTGCCAGCCGCTATTCCAACATATACGTTTCCAACGGCTCCCATAACTCTTGCGAGTCGCTGTTTCTTTGTTTGTTTACCTCTCTTCCTTCTTTCACAACTCTGCCCCTTATTCTTTTGACGTCCTGCATTCTCATTTTCCCACGCACGCATCTCGAGCGTGTCCTTAACTCTCTAACCCCTTGTCCAGTTGCGGTTACCATGGAAACCCTCTCTCACTTCCGACCTCTCTTACTTTGTTTTGCACTGTAATTTTTTTACCCATCCACTTCTCAACGTCTCCTGAAACTTTTGAGAATATGTCTGCCGCCATATGCAAGGACTCTTTTAGTCTCTCTCCTCTCTTCCTCTCCTAGGGTTAAATGGAAGAGGGGACCTTATGGTCTCAATTTCGCCCTGAAAATAAAGCCACTTATCTATCTATCTCTTCCCTATTCTCCTTTCCGGTTCTTTTCTGTAACCTCTACCTCTATCTCCCTTACCGCTTTATTTTCTCTCTCTCGCTTTCAATTTTCCCTCTTTCTATTCCGCAATTCTATTTATCTTCTATTTCTTTTCTCTCTCTCAGATATATTAGCCGTCTCTTCGCCCCTTCTGGCTTCTTGAGAACTTGGTTATAGTTTTGTCCTGGTTTAACTCTTGTTTTGAAAGCCTTGCATTAAATTGTGTGTAAACTTGGATTATTCCAGTTACACATGGAATGTTACGGTATAAAGAAAATTTCTGTCCTTACTTTACCAATTAAATAACTGCACTTTATAAAAGAACTGATAGTTTTTTGATTGTTTTTTAATTGAGAAATTTGAGCAAATGTAAGAATCTACTCGTTTTTTAATTATATCGCTATATCTTCAGATATAGGTTTATTTTCGTTAATTAGATCCATTTTGTAACTGAAAAAACAGATCGCGAATTAAATTTTTGAATTTACTCTGCGTTATTTTAAATAAAATTTTTATTCGTCTCAATTTTCAAGGTGTTAGTTGAAATCTATCTCACTTTCTTTAGATAAAGTAGGGCTGTTTTCTGCTGTGCCTCAATGAGGACATCTTGTGATGGTAAGGTTCACTTTCCTCACCCTAAATACCCCAGTTCGAGAAAGGAGAATTAGACTGGCTTGGTAGCTTGGTTAAAGCGCCTACTCGGCAAGTGGGAGACGCGGATTCGATTCCCAGTCAAGTTCAGATTTTTTCTCCTTCTCTAACTTCACATTTGTCTCATGAAGTCATTATATAGTGGTAGTTTCATTCATTTGTATCTTTAAATGGTCGTTTCTGTATGTGATTCTATCATGCTGGGAAAATTTTTCGACATTAAGAACAACCTTACTGATGCTATTCATAAGCAAATGGCCTAAAATATTACCTATGTAGTTATAGTCAACGTTTAAAACAATTTCAGCATATTAATAAAGATATAATATGTATTTATATTGTGAGATTCATTCGCTTAGGTCTTGAGCTCTTCAAATTTTAATTTAAAATACAGTAAACACTTTCTGTTCGCGAGGGTTACGTTCCTTGGAAACATCACGAACTGCAAAGTCTCGAGTGGAAAGATCTCGATTAAATGAGAAATAGAGGGTTAGGTACCGGGTTTAAGAGAACGAAGCATTTTATTTGATTTTAAATCACATTTATTAAAACATTTAATTCTAAAAAAAGGTATGGCTAATTAACCTATTACTTCAACATAATACAATCAATATATATCCTTCGTTTGGGGAGTTACTTTGTGGAATGTATCCATCATGGAGAATAAACAAATTAGAGATAACTCGGTACGTTTTTCACAATTTATTTTATTAATCAATCACGGCCATGGTTTCACTACACAGGAGCTGATGATGCTGCTGTGTAGTGAAACCATGGTTGTGATTGATTAATAAAATAAATTGTGAAAAACGTACCGAGTTATCTCTAATTTGTTTATTCTCCAAAATACAGTCAAATCTATGTTATATTTTTTCTTTCTCTCGATCTTAAGAAAGCAGTTTGCTGCTGGAACTCAATGCCGAAAAAAATGTCATAGTACCTATAGAAAAATTAATATTTGAAATTTTCCAATATAAATAACATTTCATCTAAACTAAAATCCTATAAAAATTTTAACTATGGTTAGAATTGAGATGCTAACCAGGAAATGGGACAGGTGTGTATAGGTTCTGGATGGCGTCCTTGTCCAAAATAACCTAGTCGCATACGCGTTGAATAGTCTTTGGGGCTTGCATTCTTTTTCTTCTATGACATAAATGTTCATGATAATGGGATTTAATGCTGGTACACCTGAAAAACATTTTCTTGAATTAATTAAACACCTTATGGCGATTATTACACTAGTGCGGAGGCAATTTCAAAGTACGTATATCGCGATTCGCGAGCCATCGAGGGTCTGCTTCGACAACGGCAAGATTTTATCGCTGTAATTGAATCTCGAACCATCAAATCCGCAAACGGCAAATATTTTTAACGAACAGTTGCACTAGTACGATTACAATCTTGCTTTGAAATTTCCTTCGAGCTAGAATGCTACGGTAGTACAGTCTCTTCTCTAATTTTTTTCGAAAAACAAATCCGGGAACAATGTATTTTATTCAAAATAGATCAATTCTTTTTGTGGCTTTATGAGTGTTTTCGTTATGCTCCACAGAGTTTATATAGTCTTTTAATGGGTAAATAACGGCAGGGTTGGCCACGCTTTGTAAGAGAGAGAGAGAGAGATTTAAGACGTTACGGATTTATTCTCGGCGTAAAATACCATTCCCAAGACATTTATGACAAAGAGAGAGAGATGCAATTTTCAACTTCCGAATTCTACAAAAAGACGAAGCAGGAAGGAGATTGATGGTGGGACGTTTATTTTTGAAAAAATTGATCCGTAGTGGACGAAACCCTTACTCGAAAACCACTCCAACTAATTTTATTTCCCTCTGTTTTCCGATTCCGTCCTTTTTTCCCCGATATTCCGCGGCGACGCTTTGCGAAGAACAAGATTGGAAAAATTTCTCCACGCGAACGGTTATAAAACAGAACGGAATTTTTTAAAGGGAATGGGTCGTGGCGAGGGAGAAAGGAATGTCTTTAATCGCTGGATATGTCGGCTAAGTTAAGCTCCCAAAAATTCAATGACTTTAAAAGAATCGAATGGTATGACGTTTGATTCCAATTATTGTTAGAAAGTTTCTCTATGAAAATTATCTTTATAGGAAAAATTGCTGAGAGTTAAATGGAAAAATATTTATAATGTGTATGAATGATTCAATCCATATTTGTCGATCTAGTCTAAAATTGATGAGGCCGCTTTTTGGTTATATGCGCAACGGTTTTCATATCCTTTTTAATGGCTAATTTGTTGTTAAAACTTGTATTTATAATAGGAAAGTATGTTTATTCATATAAATATAGCCAATAAAATCGTATAAAGATAGATAAAGTCGTAGATATAGTTTACATCGGTTTAACATGCATAAAAAATTTTAGTGAGCGAAGAATTTTCTCATTTGAATCCGGAATAAACTTGTATGCATATTTTATATACATACACGTTCCTTCTCATCACAAAGACCCTTTCAAATGATTGTTTTTGCAGTGAAAGAAATTGAGCGTTTAATATCGCTGACCTTAGATTTCTTTTCCTTCTAGAACATTGATGTTTAGTCTTCAAAAACTACAATAAGTCATCGACTAAATTAATTTCTCGATCTGCATTGGTATTTACCGCCGTCAAAACTACGAAACGAAGAAGGCGCATGAATCAAAGTTTTTTAAGACTCGGGGTATTTTCGTACCTTTTTATCGCGGAGTGTTGCCATCAAAAATGCATGCACTAGACGCCGGGATAAGCGAGTAAAAACACCCCATAAATCAAACTAGAACACATCGAATCCTCGAAAAGCTCCCACTCCTCCTCAAACTTTCATTTTTCAAGAACCGAAGGTCGTTTTTCTGATTAAGCCGGATTCGACCCGAGCGCTCCTCCGTTCGCACAATAACCGAGGTTCAGGGGGAAAATATTACCCAATTTAATCAAAGTTCCGCCATTACCTCCCTCGCTCCTATAACGTTCACGCGAGCACCCTCCAACAAAAAAGTACCCATATTTTTTTCCCCTCCCTCCGTTTTTTTTACCACATCTATATATGCATGTTAGCTGGTAAAGGCGAGATATAACAAAAAATTTATAGTAGTGATTCTGACAAGGGACTAAAAAAGTGTGCTACGGTGAAAGGGTGTTATATAAATAATTGAAGAGAGAGAGGGGGGGGAGAGAAATAAAAAAGAAAGATATGGCTATTAAAGAAAAAATCGAGAAATGGAAAGAGAGAAGTAAAGAGATTAATAGGGCGGGGAGAAGTGAAAAATAAAGAGATCGCGAGGTAGAGATAAATTGCGAGAGGAGAGAGAGAGAGGAATAGAGAGAGAGAGAGAGAGAGGAATATAGAGAGAGAGAGAGGAACAAAAGGAGAAAGATACGGATGTTTAAAAAATAAAAGAGAAAGAAAGAGGCGCGCGAGGAAATGGTAAAAAGGGCGACTTCCCCAAAGTAATGAGAGGGATGCGGCGCGAAGCACAAGATCTGTTTCTGTGTCACTCCGGCGTCAAGGACAGGTGCCCACGAGATGGAGGACAAAAGGGAACAGTGTGTCGGAGAGAGAGAGAGGGAGTGAGAAGAAAAAAGAGAGGAAACTCAAGCGTTCGACTATGTAGTGAGGAGGAGAGAGAGAGAAAGAGAGATAGAGAGATGTTTGAAAAAGGAACCCCGGCTCACATCAAACGCTCCAAACTCCTTTTCCCCTTCCTATCTATTCCTATCTCTCTCTCTCATCCTTTATCCTCCACTTTACCCTCCCTCAACGCAGACATAAGACCGCAAAGGCCACCGGAGTTGCTCGCTTACCCCCTCTTCCTCTCTCTCTCTCTCCTCCGCCCCACAAAAAAAAAACTCCTTCGCTTTTGCATTTTAACCCCTTATCTCTC